>CM071846.1:47493131-47564174 GCA_036507275.1 Sicyos edulis | reverse complement strand
GGTGGCAATCAAGGGCTACGGCGAACACGCCGAGGACGTGTCATTTCGCCGGGACGAGGCAATGCCAAGTCATCATCCCGACCGTTGGGGCATTTAACGATCCGCCACCCTCACCCAAGATTGCGGGGCCTACCGGTTGGGATAGCTAATCCCTCACGGGGTCCAAGGATCGGAGAATCTGTCTCGAACGTCCTTGCCATAGATGCAAGATACTTTATGCATCGGGCCCGGATGATTCTATCTACCTCAATTCTAAACCTTAACAATAATAACGATTCAATCAATGCACCCAATACGTGCTCATCGGATACAAAGAACCTAGCATGATACTACGAAGCAAAGAAGGATATCGAACATGCTAGAATAGAACAACCTAGCATGGGCTAACATGAGAAACAATACAAGAGTTCATGCGATCAGAATTGAACAGAGCACCTAGGCTAAACATGCTAGTAAACATACACAGCATACAAAACAACAATCACAAATATACCGCAGGGGTCCACACAACCCCTGTAAGAAATCCTTACCTTGGTCGGAAGACTTTTACACACAAATCCTAAGTCTGGAACAATCCCGAGCTAGCGGCGGGAACCTAGCAAACCAACAATAATCGGCATCTAAAATATCTAAACAACAATAGAACAGCGACAAGCTCGGCTCGAGGAACTCACGCGGTAGCGGCGACACGAGCTTGGGGCTGCTGCAAGCCGGCTCGGCAAGGCTGGGCGCTGGCTGCATACTGTGCACGCAGCAGGACACGCTACGGTTGCGCTACCGCACAGCACACGGACATGCGCTACGGCCGCGCTGGCCATTGCGCAACAGCGAGGACGCAGCGCGGGCGCGTCTGGCGGCGGCGCGGGCGCGGCGCTGGCGTCAAGCGAAGGCGCTGCGGGCGCCGGCGTCGCGATCGATACACGGCGAGCAACTTCAGCGAGGCGCTTGGCGTAAGCGAACGTCTGGCGAAAGCTGCGGCGAGCGGCTTCGGCAAGCGGACCGCAGCGAGGCGTCGCGGCGATCGGCTGACGCGTCTTTGGCGCTGGCGAGGACCTCTGGCGTCTGGAGCGATCGGGCGATCGCTTTCTTTGGCGAACGGCGAGGCTTTCTTGGGACAGCCAGTGCGGGCGTCTGCGGCGGGGCTGGTTCGACCGATCTGGGCGTCATGACAGTGGCTGGTTCGACCGATCTGGGCGTCTGAGTAGTCGGGCGATGATGGTCGCTCCTCTCTCCGGGCCGCACACACACACACACACAACCCCTTTTTCTTACATTCGGCCAACAAACACCCAAAAGAGAAGATGAAGAAGACGAAGACTTACCCTGAATGATGATGATCGAACCCAAGGAGAGGCAAGGATGAAGAACTCGGCAAGGCTATGGAGATGGAGAGCTTGGCGGCCAAGAGGTGCTTTTGGAGAATAAGATGGAATAACCTAATTCTATTTCATTTAACCAAATGCACCAAAACTCCAAACTCCAAGGTTAACTAAGATGTGATGCGAAAAGAGCAACAAGAGCACCTAATGGCTCAATTGGCACACCTCTCTACAAGCTTCCCGGAGACCGGGGTTCAAACCCTACTGGCAAAGCACAATTTCCTTTATTTTTACTTTTGCAACAAACCTTGCTCAAACCAAACCACAAACCCCTCCAAAAACCTACAAAAACCATCCAATAATTTTAGTAGTTGGAAAAGACACAAACGACCATGACGGCCCGACCAAATTACCAAATTACCCCTAGGGCATACCCGGAAGACCGGAAGAAAAACTCGGTCGATTTGGGATCGCTTCTGGTGTAAGCCTACCACGACCAGGTTCCTTAGCCTCGAGTGCGGTGGTTCAGCCGACATAGTTCACGTGTCCAGTCTCACACCCCTATGTCGGTGACACCGATCCGTAGATTTAGTTAGGCGTGGTGATCGGACATGGGCGACTTTTGTGCCACTAGACCGGCACCCCATAGTTCTGCGTAGCACGCGGTGCATGCTTACGCTCATTACAACGCCGACCGGAGAGCTCCTCGGGATCTTGAGCTAGTGTACCTTTCATTCGGCGATGAGAGAGAGTGAGGCCGGATTTGTTTCTCGTATAGGACGTATTGTGTGGTGTGGATTATTCCAGACTAAGACCCTGAGTTGGCATCCGAGGTCCAAGTGTGGACTTAAGCTATGTGCTCTATTCTGTGTTTATATTCATAGCTTGCATACACTCACCTAGATGACCATGTGCATCGTATTGTACCACTGGTTGGGGATTCTTCTTGAGTAATTGTTACTCACCCTTATTTTGTGGTTTTCCACATGTAACCAAGGGGCGAGACAGGATGGCTGAAGGAGGAGCTGTGATCATGGGAACCTGCTGTCGTCTTTGACTTTTATTTCTATGACTCTTGTCTTTTATTTTCTCCTGAATGCATGTAGCCGGGCACGGAGCCCTAGGATGTTTTTCTGAATGTTTTTATGGATTCCAGCTTTGTTGTATTTGAGGATTGTTTCAAATGTTTTAATAAATCTCTGATCAGAGTATGCGTTTAGAAATGTATTTGCCTTGAAACAGGTGCTTGGAAACAGGGACAGGTTTCAGCAATCTATTTGATTTTTGATTGAATCTCTTTTGTTTTGTTTTAATTGGGAATCAAAAAAACTAAATTGCATATTGTTCTTTACTTTGAATGCATGCATTGGGGTAAAGACCTATTTAGAGCCCCTTTTGGGTCGGGTCTTTACACCTTCTGAGTGAAGAAATACTTGAGGCTTTGGTGGTCCGAGAAAATCTGAATCTTTTCCCCATACAAGTAGTGCCTCCAGATTTTAAGTGCAAAGACGACCGCTTCCAATTCCATATCATGAGTCGGATAGTTCTGCTCGTGCGGTTTCAACTGCCTCGTGGCGTATGCTATCACCTTACCGTGTTGCATCAGAACGCAACCCAAACCAAACTTGCCGCATCATCATTGTACACCACGAAACCCTAGTTCCCTCTGGAACTGCCAACACTGGCGCAGACGTCAAACTACTCTTTAGCTTAGCAAAACTCTCATCGCACTTCCTATCCCAAACGAAATCGACACCCTTCCTTGTCAAACGAGTAAGCGGGGTGGCTATAGCAGAAAAGTTATGAACGAAGCGGCGGTAATATCCGGCCAGACCCAAAAAGCTGCGAATATCTGACACAGTCGTCGGTCTAGCCCATGAACTAACGACCTCTATCTTGGAAGGGTCCACAGCCACTCCCTCCTTAGACACAACGTGTCCCAGAAAGGCTACCTCCTCAAGCCAAAAGTCACACTTCGAAAATTTCGCATAAAGCTGGTTCTCGCGCAAAGGCGCCAAAACTCCTTTAGGTGCGAAGCATGGTCCTCCTTAGACTTTGAGTACACAAGAATGTCATCTATGAACACAATGACAAAGCGGTCAAGAAGGCCTTGAACACTCTGTCCATCATGTCCATAAATGCAAATGGGGCGTTAAATCGATCGAAAGACATGACTACGAACTCATAATGACCATACCTCGACTTTGACGCTTGTCTTGGGGATATCTCGCATCCCGAATCCTCAACTGGTGGTAGCCCGACCTTAAATCAATTTTCGAAAACACACAAGCCCCTTGGAGTTGGTCAAACAGATCATCGATACGTGGCAGTGGGTACTTGTTCTTGATGGTCACCTTGTTCGGTTCCAGAATCGATGCATAGACGCATCGAGCCATCCTTTTCTTAACAAATAGCATGGGTGCTCCCCACGAGGACACACTCGGCCTAATAAATCCTTTATCAAGCAACTCCTGCGGTGATCATTTAACTCCTTGATTCACCGGCGCCATACGATAAGGAGCCTTTGAAATAGGGCGAGTCCCGACTCAAGCTCTATTGAGAAATCCACCTCTCTCTTTGCGGCGGACGAGGGTAACTCTTCAGAAAAACATCAAGAAACTCACGCTGCAACGGGCACTTGCTCAACAGATACCCGATCATGGTCCTCCCTGGATAGCTTAGCTAAGAAACCCCAAGCCCCTCGAGCTAGCAAACGGTGGGCTTTAGTCGCCGAAATCATCGGGCGGACACACCCCACTCGGGTGCCCAAAATTTAAAGCGGGGCTTGCCCGGCGGTCTAAACACTACCTTCTTCCGGTGGCGATCAATCAAAGCGTGGTTATCAGCTAACCAATCCATACCAAGGATCACATCGAAACCACTCATAGCCAACACTATGAGCGTAACCTGTAGAGACTCGTTGGATACCTGTACCCGACCCTCCCCTTACCTACGCCTAGCCATCATACTAGCTCTCGAGGAGTAGCAACAGATAACTCAAATCCTAAGGGTTCTAAAATCATGCAAGCATGCTCAAAGAAACACAGCAGAAGTAAAAGAATGTGTGGAACCCGAATCAAATAATACAAAGGCAAGGTGGTCGAGAAGTAGAAGTGTTGTAAGGACCCGACCCGAATGGGGCTCTAAATGGGCCCTTACCTCAATGCATGCATACAAATCAACACTAGAATTTGCAATAGGGTTGTTTCGGATTCTAAGTAAAAACCAAAAACCGGCAAGAGTTAATTTAAAAGTCAATACAAAATTCTTGAAACTTTCCCTGTTTTCCAAGCACCTGTTCCAAGACAAATACATTTCCAAAACTTACTCTGATTAGAGATTTATTAAAAACATACAACTTTACAACAATTACAACAATGCTAGAATCCGGAAATACATTCATAAAACAACCTAGGGCTCCGTGCCCAACTACATGCATTCAGAGGACATTTAAAACATAAATACAAGACATAAGAATCAGAGTTGAACAACGGGTTTTCCATGATCACAGCTCCTCCTCCACCATCACCGCCTCGCGCCATGGTTTCTGAAAGATAAGTAAGGGTGAGTAACGAATTACTCAAGAAGAATCCCCAACCGGGTACACATACGATAAAATCAATCATCTAGTACCAAAGCATGCAAAACAAACGACTACCAACACGGATCATAGCTCAACGAGCTTACAAAGAAAGATCTGGAGTCATCGGAAGTCTCCTACTTCCGGCCTAATGATTGGTTATCCTAACCAATCCTGGGACATTTCTGAGGGTCTTTCTCCCTCAGCCAATTGATCAGCTCAAAAACCGATCCCAAGGATGTCCTCAAGGGCCTCTTACCCTTGCTAATCTGGACTTACGGGAGAGTACCCGAAGTCTGGCTCTAAACTGGAAGGAATGGTGTACTCACGAACATTAGCCCGGAAGGAGCTCTCCGATCCGGCATCTAACGCGTGTGCACGCACACCGCATGCTCTTCTGCAACCGGCGTAAATGCGGGGGCCTAAGGGCAAACTACGCGGGCCAGGTACGCATGCCTAAAACTTGGAAGCGGTGTCACTGATCACAGTAGCGCGAGGCCCTCGGCGCTCATCTGTGCAGCCTGGTCCACCGACACGGAAGCTAAGAACCGCCAAGCAAGGCGGCTTACACCGTGGCGGGGTTCCGCTCTAGCGGAGCTACAAACTAGGCTATGCGCGAAGTGGGTAGCTAATTCCACAACCGGCTGGTCGGGCGGGGTAGCAAGATACGTTATGCTTCGCGCACACTTTATTCCCGACCTGAGCTAAATCCACCTTAGTGACCGGGGAAGCAAGATACGTTATGCGTCGCACACTACTCCCGATCAGTGGGGACAAAGTACGTTATGTCCTCGGCCAAGATCCGGATGATGACAAACCCTACAACTCTATCTAAGAGTACGGGGAAAAAGCAATGATTCTGGCTGGCAAGCAAAGACCGACATCAATCATACTACCTAGCATGATACTACGAGCTTAGCGGGAATCACAAACATGCTTTGTGAGAACAAACCTAGCATGGCACTAACATGTAATATCAAGCAAACATGCTAGCACAAATCAATCAAAGTCGCTCTATTATTATCATGCTCATAATAATCAAGAAACAAGCAAGGCAAAATCATGACAATATCGCAGGCCCACACAACTCCAAAGAAGAAATCCTTACCTGGTCTAAGGCAACAACACACAATAAATTAATCTGCGATCGAACCCGAGCAACCTATATCGAGCCAAACAAATACATCAATAATCATAAAATAGCCCTAAATACTCTAAAATAAATAGGGCTCGGCTCGGGATCAACTCACGAGGCGCGGCTGACACTCGACGCGAATTACTTGCCACAGGCTAGGCGGTGATTATTATGCAGACAGCGCGGCCGGGCGGTCAAGTCATGCGGGCGCGCCGACACGGCGCGCAGGCTCACTGGCGCGCAAACGCGAGGGTGAGCGGCGCGACGGCGCTTGCGCGCGCGCGCGACGACGCGCTTCTGAGGACGCGACTTCGGGCGGCTCGGCCGAGGGACGCACGACTTCGGACTGGGCGACACGGGGCGAGCGACGGGGGGGCTGGCTCGGCCGGCGATGGCTCGCGACGCTCGGGCTGAGGCGACCTGGGCTGGGCGACTCTCGAGCTGGCGACTCGACCTGGGCTGCGACGCGACTTGGCAGGGCAGGGCTCGGCTGGGCGAGGCTGGCTCGGGCGCTGGGTGAGCTAGGGCTGCTCGGGCAAGGGGTCAAGCGAGCCATGGCTAGGGGTTTGGGCTAGGTGGGGGATGCTCGGGGAGAGAGAGAGAGAAAAGAGAGAGAAAGTTGATTTTGGGGAAAAATAAAAGAAAAAAAAGAAATAAAAAGGAAAAATGGGAAATAAAAGGGAAAATGGGATTTAAATTCCATTTTCCATCCTTATCCACTTAAAACCTCAAAATCCCATTTCCCGGCTTCCTCCTTCGAGACGCGATCAAAGAAATCTTTTCCAATCAATCAAACTCACTTAAATCCAACTCCCAAAGCAACACTAAAGGCTCGGGCTCGAATCCCAAAAGAAACACCCAAACAACCATCACTTTGCCAAAACCCAAAACCACAACCGAACTTCCAAACGACTAGCCCAAACATCTCGGGACTCGCAGCCAACAACAAACAAGCCTCAACAAAAGCAGGAGCTACCTCGAAGCCCTGAAGACCACAAATCTGCCCGAGAGCCAAAGACCAAAATACCCCCAAGGGTCCAAACGGCTCTAAAACCCAACCAAACAACCGAATCTTGACCCGAAGGCACCTCGAAAACTGGAATAGGAAACTGGGCTGTTACAATACTCCCTCCTTATATGACTTTCGTCCTCGAAAGTCCTAAGACGAAACAGCTCAGTAAGAAACTCCACCGATCCAATAAAACCAACTTCTCGGCCAACAACACTAGCCCTCTTGAGAACCAAACTCTCTTGGGTTCTCAAAAACTCAAGGCCACAATGCCATCCATACTGGGCATACACTGAACTCCAAGGGAACAGACGGCAAACCACGTCCTCAACTCGCACCAACTCTAAAACGGTGCTACTCTCAGCAATCTCGAGGACTAGACACAAGCTATGAAGCTCTACACCACGCACTGGCAAAACTCCTCTGGAAGCTCACAGCTGACAATAAACAAACTCAACCCTTCAATAAATCAAGCAAACAATCGAACCTTCCAGATTCCAGAAACCAAACGGCCGAAAGCAAACTTTTCCATGCAAATCTACTAGCAACTGGCCAAAGAAACACTGCCAGGCAAGGAAACCACCAAAATTCCTCTCAAGGAAAACTCGGGCTGCAAGGACTAAACCATCACGCAGCTCTCTACGGCACAACACCTTGAGGAAAACAGCTCAATGGCTTTACCAACCAAAGCCACGACTCCTCTGTGCCAACTCACTCAAACGGCTCTGCTACTCCAACTGCGAGCGCACAACAAGGAGCAAAGCCCGAGAAGGGCTTGCTCAGCAGAACTCAACCCAAACTTATAACGAGCGACACTCGCCTCCAAGCTACCTCTCAACTCTTAAAATCCAACTGGCTACTCAAAAGACTTCTCCTTTTCGCTTAGGCCAAACTTATCTTCCAACCAGAAGCTTGTAAAGACCCGACCCAAAAGGGCTCTAAATGGGCCTTTACCCCAATGCATGTATTGGAAATAAAAGACATTATGAAAAATATATTTCGGATCCCAAGTAAAAACAGAAACATTCAACAACCAAAACGTACATTTCTAAAAGCATACTCTGATCAGAGAGTTATTTAAACCATTTAAACAATCCACAAGTACAAATATGCTGGAATCCATAAACGTAAGAAAACATCCTAGGGCTCCGTGCCCGTCTACATGCATTCAGGGGAAATAACAAAAGTCAAGAGTCATGATAAAATAAAATGGTCGAGATGACAATGAGGATTCCATGATCACGACTTCTCCTTCACCATCCTGTCTCTCCGCCTTGATTACTGTGGAAAACCACGGAATAAGGGTGAGTAACGAATTACCAGAGAAGAATCCCCAACCGGGTACAATACGATATACATGATCATCTAGAAGAATGTATGCAAGCTATGAGTACAAACACGGAGCGGAGCACATAGCTAAGTCCACACTTGGACCTCGGATGCCAACTCGTGGTCTTAGTCCGGAAAATACCACAACACACTATACGCTATATACGGGAACAAGTCCCGGCCTCCGCCTACTACCTCGCCGATCTGAAAGGTGCACTAGCTCAAGATCCCGAGGAGCTCTCGGTCCGGCGCCAGTAATGAGCGTAAGGATGCACCGCGTGCTTCTACTGACTATGGGGTGCCGGTCTAGTGGCAAGCCGCCCATATCCGGATACCACGCCTAACTAAATCTGGATCGGTGTCACCGACATAGGGGTGTGAGACACGGACACGTGAACTATGTCACCAGTACCACCGCACTGAGGCTAAGGAACGGGTCATGGTAGGCTTACACCAGAAGCCGTCCTTACCTTAACAGTGGCAATCAAGGGCTCTTGCCGAACACGCCGAGGACGTGCACGCTCACGGGACTAGGCATTGCCAAGTCATCATCCCGACCGCTGGGGTATCGCTTAGACTACCACCCTCACCCAAGATTGCGGGGCCTACGGTTGGGATAGCTAATCCCTCACGGGGTCCAGGGCGGAGAATCGTCTCGAGCGTCCTTGCCATAGATGCAAGATACTTTATGCATCGGGCCGATGATGCTATCTACACAATTCTAACTCCGCCTTAACAATCGACAAACAATCCAATACGTGCTCGAAAGAATACAAAGCAGACCTAGCATGGTACTCTGGAACAAGAATGAATATGAGCATGCGAGCGGAACAACCTAGCATGGACTAACATGAAAGAACAACATACGAAGTCATGCCATCGAGAATTGAGCAGAGCACTTAAACTATACATGCGATAATCACAAACAAACATACAACATCAATCACATAGAACATCGCAGGTCCACACAACCCCTGTAAGAAATCCTTACCTTGGTCGGAAGACTTCTACACACAAATTCCTAGGCCGCGAACACTTAGGAGCTAGCTATCGAGAACCTACAAACATGGTAACAATCATAACCATATCCCTAAAAATATAATAAAAACAAAGCAGGCTCGGCTCGGAGCACTCACACGGCACCGCGACACGAAGCAAAGGCGCCGCTGGCAGGTAGCACGGCCGAAGCCAAGCGCTGCTACGCGGCTGCACGGCGCTGGCGCGTCTGCTTGTGAGCGGATGGGCCTCGGGCGCGGCCAGTGCGCCAGACAGACGAGACGGGACTTCAGCGGCGAAGCGGCGGCGCAAGACGGCGCGCCGGCGCCGGCGTGCGATGCGGACACGAAGAGCTGCTTTCAGCGAGGACGCGCGCGCGGCGAACGTCTTAGCGTCTGCGGCGAGCGGTTCGGCAAGCGACACGGCGAGGGCGTCGCGATGGGGCGGCTGCGTGCAATGGGCGAGCTTCGGTGGGCGTCGATCGGGCGAGCGACTTCGGCGATGGCTTCCTCTCGGCCGACACGGCGTCGCGACAAGGCGTGGTGCGACGGCGAGCAGATCGGGCGACGGACTGGGCGTCGCGACGAGCGATCTGCGATCCTCGGCGGATCTGGTGCATTCTGGTCGAGGGCGGCGTCTGCGGCGGCAAGGCGGTGGCGCGACGAGCGATCTGCTAATCCTCGGCGGATCTGGTGCAACAGCTTTGGTCGAATCGAGCGTCTCGCTCGGCGGTGGCGAACTCAGACAGACTGCAACCACACACACACACACAGCTCTCCTTCTTACCTTCGCCCGGCAAGAACACCCAAACGAGAAGATGAAGAGGATGAAAACTTACCCGGAATGATGATGGAGTCTCGAGCTGCAAAGGGGATGAAGAAACCGGCAAGGAGAGCTTGGGAGAAAGCTTGGGCGGCCACAACTCTTTTGGAGAAGAAAACACAACAAACCTAATTCCTTTTCATTTAGTCAAATGCACCAAACACCAAAGATCCAAGGTTAACTAAGATGTGATGCAGAAAGAGCAACAAGAGCAACTAATGGCTCAATTGGTACACATCTCCACAAGCTTCCCAGGAGACCCGGGTTCAAACCCCAGCTGCAGCACAATCCCCTTTTAATTTTACTTTTGCATCAAACCTTGCTCAAACCAAACCATAAACCCCTACAAAAACCATTCAATAATTTTAGTAACTGGAAAAGACACAAACGACCCTGACGGCCCGACCAAATTACCAAATTACCCCTAGGGCATACCTGGAAGACCGGGAAGAAAAACCTGGGTCGTTACAATATTCCCTCCTTTTTATGACTTTCGTCCTCGAAAGTCCTTAAGAACAAAATGACTCGGGGTAATGCAATCTCATCTCGTCTTCACGCTCCCAAGTGGCTTCCTCAGAACCCCGATTCTTCCACTAAACCTTTACCAAACGAATCTCGCGATTACGCAACGTCTTGGTTTCAAAGGCAAGGATCCTCACTGGCTTCTCCTCGAAGTTCAAATCCCCATTCAGCTGCAAAGGCTCAAAGTCCACAATGTGCGACGGGTCCGCACATCTTTGCCTCAACATCGATACATGAAAAACACTATGCACCACTAATAGTAGTGACCGAGGTAGGGCTAACCGGGTGGCGACTCTGCCAATCCTCTCTAGGATCTCAAATGGACCAACAAAACGGGGACTCAACTTCCCACGCTTACCAAACCTCGAAACACCTCGCATCGGAGCAACCTTAAGGAACACATGCTTGACCAACCTCAAACTCCAAATCTCGGCGCCGAACATCGGCGTAACTCTCTCCGCTCTGCTCTGAAATTTGTCAACATACGATCTCTAATCTTACGCACTTGCACCATTGGTCAAGCTGCGCAGAACTTTCGGGACCCAAAACTCGTCTATCACCAACCTCTTCCCGAACACGGGGGGACCGACAACGCTTACCATACAAAGCCTCGAATGGAGCCATCTCAATCGTCGATTCGTAATCGTTGTTATAGGCAAACTCCATCAAGAACAGATATCGGTCCCAATCGCACTGGAAATCCAACACACAAGCCCTCAACATATCCTCGAGAATCGATTCACTCTCTCGGTCGACCATCCGTCTGAGGGTGAAAAGTCGTGCTAAAATCGCACTCGTGCCCAAACCATACGGGCGCTCTCCGAAAACGAGAAGTGAACCGCGAGTCACGATCGGACACAATCCTCACCGGCACACCGTGATAACGGATGATCTGCTCCAAAAATAGCTGCGCCTTTGTTCCACTCAGTATAAGTGTCTCTACCGGGAATGAAGTGTGCGCTCTCGTCAAACGGCCGACTATCACCCAAATCGAGAGAACTTCCTCGAGTCCTAGGCAAACCAGAGATAAAGTCCATGGAGATCTCTTCCCATTTCCATTGGGGCACACTCGATGGTTGCAACAAACCCAGTGGCCTCTGCTGGGTGCCTTCACTTGTCGACAAGTGAGACACCACCGACAAACTCGCCACATCTCTCTTCATTCCCATCCACCGTAAGGTCCGCTTAAGGTCTGATACATCTTGGTACCCCGGGGTGCCAAGCAAAAGGGGCTGTGGGCCTCCGAGCAACTCGCTCGCAAACTCGCAATATCCGGAACGCACAACCGGCCTCTATAAGTCAACCCATTATCGGTGAATATACAAAGTCAAAGTCACCGTCGGCACTAACTCTGTCAACTAATCTCTTAAGTGCGGGGTCACCCAACCGGTACGCCTATAATCCATTTGCCTAATCGACGGTGAATGTACCTAATCGAGCTACTACAGCGGTAACCTCACCAATCAACACTGCAACCTCGGCCGTTCGAACTCTCTCCGCAACCGGCTGGGAACTCAACAACGCCGCAGAGTGCGGCGTCTTTCTACTCAAAGCATCGGCCACTACATTGGCTTTACCGGATGGTACAAAATCTCGCAGATCATAATCCTTTACCAACTCTAACCATCTCCTCGACTCATATTCAACTCCTTCGAGTAAACAGATACTTGAGGCTCTAGTGATCGGTAAACATCTGAATCCGCTCACCATACGGGTAATGCCTCCAAATCTTCGATTGCAAACACCACTGCTTTGCCAACTCCATATCATGAGTCGGGTAGTTCTCGCTCATACGGCTTGGTGACGGAAGCATAGGCAATGACCTTCCGTCTTGCATCAACACACAACCTAATCCAAACGTGGAAGCATCATCAGAGACCACGAAAACCACTGTCCCCTCCGGATCGCCAACATCGTCTTTGAAGTCAAACTACGCTTGAGCACTGCAAAGCTCTCATCACACTGCGGCCGTCCCAAACAAACTCGACACCCTTCCTCGTCGACGAGTGAGGGCGCGAGGCTAAAGCCGAAAAGTCCTTGACGAACCGACGGTAGTAACTCGCCAAACCCGGAAAAGTCGCGAATCTCGCAGCAATCGAAGTCGGCTTGGCCCATGAACTCACGGCCTCAATCTTCGCGGGGTCCACAAATATACCATCTCTCAAAACCACGTGGCCTAGGAAGGCCACCGCTCCCAACCAGAATCACATTTGGAAAACTTCGCATAAAGTGGTTTTCCCTCAAAGCCGCCAATACTCGCCTCGGATGCTCTGCATGGTCTTCTTTAGACTCGGAATAAATCGAATATATCGTCAATGAACACGATGACGGTTGTCCAAAAATGATTTGAACACCCTATCCATCATGTCCATGAACGCAGTGGGGCATTGGTCAATCCAAACGACATGACCACAAACTCATAGTGACCATATCTAGACCTGAAAGCTGTCTTAGGAATGTCGGCATCTGTAAAGACCCGACCCAAAAGGGGCTCTAAATGGGCCTTTACCCCAATGCATGTAGTGAAAGTAAAAGACATTATGAAAAACACATTTCGGATCCCAAGTAAAAAGAAACATTCAACAACCAAAACATACATTTCTAAAAGCATACTCGATCGAGATTTATTTAAACCATTAAAACAATCCACAAGTACAAATATGCTTTGGAATCCATAAAACGTAAGAAAACATCCTGGGGATCTGTGCCTGTCTACATGCATTCGGGGGAAATAACAAAAGTCAAGAGTCATGATAAATAAAATAAAATAATCGAGAGATGACAACAGGATTCCATGATCACGGCTTCCCCTTCACCATCCTGTCTCCCGCCTTGATTACCCGTGGAAAACCACGGAATAAGGGTGAGTAACGAATTACCCAGTAAGAATCCCCAACCGGGTACAATACGATATACATGATCATCTAGAAGAATGTATGCAGGCTATGAGTACAAACACAGAGCGGAGCACATAGCTAAGTCCACACTTGGACCTCGGATGCCATCTCGGGGTCTTAGTCCGAAAATACCACAACACACTAAACGCGCTATACGGGAACAAGTCCCGGCCTCGGCCTGACTACATCGTCGATACGAAAGGTGCACTCGCTCAAGATCCCAAGGAGCTCTCCGATCGGCGCCAGTAATGAGCGTAAGCGCGCACCGCATGCTACCGCAAACTCTAGGGGTGCCGGGTCTAGTGGCAAGTCGCCCGTGTTCGATCCACCATGCCTAACTAAATCTACGGATCGGTGTCACCGACATAGGGTGTGAGACACGGACACGTGAACTATGTCACCTGAACCACCGCACTTTGAGGCTAAGGAACCGGTCGTGGTAGGCTTACACCGAGAAGCGGTCCTTGCCCTAACAGTGGCAATCAAGGGCTACGGCCTAACACGCCGAGGACGTGCCGATTGCAGGGGGCGAGGCAATGCCAAGTCATCATCCCGACCGTTGGGGCATTTAACATCCGCCACCCTCACCCAAGATTGCGGGGCCTCACCGGTTGGGATAGCTAATCCCTCACGCGGTCCAAAGACGGAGAATCTGTCTCGAACGTCCTTGCCATAGATGCAAGATACTTTATGCATCGGGCCGGATGATGCTATCTACCCGATTCTAAACCTTAACAATAATAATAATAACAATTCAATCAATGCATTGTCGTGCTCCATGGATACAAGGAACCTAGCATGATACTACGAAGCAAGAACAGATATCGAACATGCTAGAATAGGACAACCTAGCATGGGCTAACATGAGAAACAATACAAGAGTTCATGCCATCGAAATTGAACGCAGAGCACCTAGGGCTAAACATGCTAGTAATCATACACAGGCATACAAAACAACAATCACAAATATACACGCAGAGTCCACACAACCCCTGTAAGAAATCCTTACCTTGGTCGGAAGACTTCTACACACAAATCCTAAGTCTGCGGAACAATCCCGAGCTAGCGGCGGGAACCTAGCAAACCAACAATAATCGGCATCTAAAATATCTAAACAACAATAGAAACAGCAAAGCTCGGCTCAAAGGGAACTCACGCGGCGCGACGACACGAGCTTGGGGTCAGCAGCAGCCCCAGCACAGCAAGCAGCTTGCCGCCGGCTGCGCTACCGCACGGCAGGACACACGCGCGCGAGCGCGTCTGGCGAAGCGCGCGGGCGCGGGCGTGCGATCGGACCGCAGCGAGCGGCTCGGCGAGGACGAGTAGCGCGCGCGAACGTCTGGCGCGCGCGCGGCGCGCCGCGGCGTCGGCGAGCGTCGCGACGCGCGGCCGGGCGCGCGGCGCGGCGGCTTCAGGTGAAGGCCTCTGGCGCGCGAGCGATCGGGCGCGGCTTCGGGCGAAGGCCTCTGGCGCGATCGGGCGTCGCGATCTGTCTTCTTTGACGAACGGCAAAGGCTGCTAGACGACCGGGCGCGTCGGCGAGCGGCGATCGGCTGGGCGTCGCGGCGTGGCGGCGACTCCTCTGGCGTCGCGGCGATCGGCGATCTGTCTTCTTTGGACGAACGAGCAGCGAGGCTGCTAGGACAGATTCTGGGCGTCGCGAGCGATCGGCCGGACGTCGCGACAACGAGCGATCTGTCTTCTTGGCCGGGCTTCACTCGGCTGGCTGCAATCAACACAACACACACAACACACCTCTTTTCACTTGGCCAAACGCACACCAAACGGATGAGAAGAAGAAGAAGAAGATCAATACCTACCCTAATGATGATGATCGAACCCAAGGAGATGCAAGGATGAAGAATCGGCAAGGCTATGGAGAGGAGAGCTTGGGCGGCCAAGAGGTGTTTTGGAGAAGAAGATGGAATAACCTAATTCTATTTCATTTAACCAAATGCACCAAAACTCCAAAATCCAAGGTTAACTAAGATGTGATGCAGAAAGAGCAACAAGAGCACCTAATGGCTCAATTGGCACACATCTCTACAAGCTTCCCAAGAGACCCGGGTTCAAACCCCGGCTGTAGCACAATTTCCATTATTTTTACTTTTGCAACAAACCTTGCTCAAACCAAACCACAAACCCCTCCAAAAACCTACAAAAACCAACTAATAATTTTAGAAATCGGAAAGACACAAACGACCACGACGGCCCGACCAAATTACCAAATTACCCCTAGGGTATACGGAAGACCGGAAGAAAAACTGGTCGTTACAATATTCCCTCCTTTTTGACTTTCGTCCTCGAGAGTCCTTAAGACAGCAAACTTATTTCGGGGTAATGCAATCTCATCTCGTCTTCCCGCTCCCAAGTGGCTTCCTCGGAACCCGATTCTTCCACTGAACCTTTACCAAACGAATCTCGCGATTACGCAACGTCTTGGTCTCAAAGGCAAGGATCCTCACCGGCTTCTCCTCGAAGTTCAAATCCTCATTCAAATTGCAAAGGCTCAAAGTCCACAATGTGCGGCCGGGTCCGGCACATCTTGCCTCAACGTCGATACATGAAAAACACTATGCACCGTGATAGTGACGGAGGTAGGGCTAACCGGTAAGCAACTCTGCCAATCCTCTCTAGGATCTCAAATGGACCAACAAAACGGGGACTCAACTTCCCACGCTTGCAAACTTCGAACACCTCGCGATCGGAGCAACCTTAAGGAACACATGTGACCAACCTCAAACTCCAAATCTCGGCGCCGAACATCGGCGTAACTCTTCTGCTGCTCTGAAATTTTGTCAACATACGAGCTCTAATCTTACGCACCGCACCATTGGTCAAGCTGCGATGGTCGGGACCCAAAACTCATCTATCACCAACCTCTTCCCGAACACGGAGGACCGACAACGCTTACCATACAATGCCTCGAATGGAGCCATCTCGAATCGCCGATTGTAATCGCTGTTGTAGGCAAACTCCATCAAATCTGAATCTTTGTCCCAAGCGCACTGGAAATCCAACACACAAGCCCTCAACATATCCTCGAGAATCGATTCACTCTCTCGGTCGACCATCCGTCCGAGGGTGAAAAGTCATCTTTGAAACGCACTCTGTGCCCAAACCCTTCAGGAGCGCTCGAAAACGAGAAGTGAACCGCGAGTCACGATCGGACACAATCCTCACCGGCACACCATGATAACGGATGATCTGCTCCAAAAACAGTGCGCCTTTTTCTCCACGGTATAAGTGTCTCTCACCGGAATGAAGTGTGCGCTCTTGATCAAACGGTCGACTATCACCCAAATCGAGAGAGAACTTCCTCGAGTCCTTGGCAAACCGGATATAAAGTCCATGGAGATCTCTTCCCATTTCCACTGGGTACACTCGATGGGTGCAAACAAACCACAGTGGCCTCTGCACAGGTGCCTTCACTTGTGACAAGTGAGACACCGTGACAAACTCTGCCACATCTCTCTTCATTCCCATCCACGGAAAGTCCAGCTTAGGTCTGATACATCTTGGTACCCCGGGTGCCAAGCAAAAAGGGAACTGTGGGCCTCAGAGAGCAACTCGGCTCGCAAACTGCAATGTTCGGGACACACAACCGGCCTCTATAAGTCAACCCACATGCGGTGAATATACAAAGTCAAAGTCACCGTCGGCACTAACTCACAACCAATCTCTTAAGTGCGGGGTCACCCAACCGGCTGTCTATAATCCATTTGCCGAATCGGCCGGTGAGCAGTCCAATAATCGAGCTACCACAGCGGTAACCTCTCCCAACAACATCGCAACCTCGGCCGCTCGAACTCTCTCTCGCAAACTGGTGGGAAACTCAACAACGCCGCAGAGTGCGGCGTCTTTCTGCTCAAAGCATCGGCCACTACATTGGCTTTACCGGATGGTACAAAATCTCGCATGATCATAATCCTTTACCAACTCTAACCATCTCCTCTCGCTCATATTCAACTCCTTCCGAGTAAACAGATACTTGAGGCTCGGTGATCGGTAAACATCTGAATCCGCTCACCATACGGTAATGCCTCCAAATCTTGATTGCAAACACCACTGCCGCCAACTCCATGTCATGGGTCGGGTAGTTCTGCTCATACGGCCAAACCGCCGGGAAGCATAGGCAATGACCTTCCGTCTTTGCATCAACACACAACCTAATCCAAACTTGGAAGCATCATCAGTAGACCACGAAACCACTGTCCCCTCCGGATCGCCAACATCAGTCTTTGAAGTCAAATCTGCGCTTGAGCACAGCAAAGCTCTCATCACACTGCTGTCCCAAACAAACTCGACACCCTTCCTCGTCGAGACGAGTGAGGCGAGGCTAAAGCGAAGAAGTCCTGACGAACCGACGGTAGTAACTCGCCAAACCCGAAAGTCTGCGAATCTCGGCAAATCGAAGTCGGCTTGGCCCATGAACTCACGGCCTCAATCTTCGCGGGGTCCACGGCTATACCATCTCTCGAAACCACGTGGCCTAGGAAGGCCACCGCTCCAACCAAAATCACATTTGGAAAACTTCACATAAAGCCGGTTTTCCCTCAAAGCCGCCAATACTAGCCTCAAATGCTCTGCATGGTCTTCTTTAGACCTCGAATAAATCGAATATCGTCAATGAACACAATGACGAAGTTGTCCAAAAATGTTTTGAACACCCTATCCATCATGTCCATGAACGCAAATGGGGCATTGGTCAATCCAAACGACATGACCACAAACTCATAGTGACCATATCTTGACACAGAAAGTCGTCTTTAGGAATGTCGGCATCCCGATCCGCGAATCGATGGTAACCGGATCTCGATCTATCTTGGAGAACACCAAGCTCCTCAAGTGATCGAACAAATCATCGATCACGGGGCAACGGATACTTATTCTTCACTCATCACACCTTATTAAGCTCGCGGTAATCAATACATAAGCGCATAGAACCATCCTTCTTTTTCACAAACAGAATCGGGTGCTCCCCACGGACACACTTGGACGGATGAACCCTCGGTCTAACATCTCCTGCAAATCGAATCTTGATTCCTTTAACTCACGTGGCGCCATGCGTCACGGAGCCTTCGAGATAGGGAGGGTCCCGGCTCGAGCTCAATAATGAAGTCAACCTCTCTCTTTGGGGCAACCACAGTAACTCCTCGGAAACACATCCGCAAACTCCCTTGCGACCGTGCACGATCAGCAGAGCGGCGAGGGGCGGCTCTTCCCGAACAACTTGGCTAGATAGCCCCAAGCTCCATGAGCTAGCAAACGACGAGCTTTCACGGTGACACCATCGGGCGGGCAAACTCCACCACTGACTCCACGAAACTTAAAGTTTGGGCCGACTGGCGGCTGAACACTACTTCTTTCGGTGGCGGTCAATCAGCGCGTGGTTAGCGACTAACCACTCCATACCAAGAATCACATCAAAACCGCTCATAGGCGGAACTATGAGCGTAGCCACAAGCAACTCTCCGGATATCTCGATCCGCCCATCCTTAATCTTATCTCTAGCCAACATACTAACTCCCGAAGGAGTTGCAACAGATAACTCAAAACCTAGAGGCTCTAATCTCAACTTAGCATGCTCGACAAACAACACAGATACAAATGAATGCGTAGAACCAGAATCAAACAAGACAAATGCGCAGATGATCTAAAACAAGAAGCGTGCACCCACACGGCGGCATCCGTGCGCTCGGCCTCTGACGGTCGTAGCAAACACTCGACCTGCTGCTGCTTGCTTGCCGAGCCGCCATAGCCGGGTGATCACAAAAACGGGCCATGTGCCCCTCTCTACCACAACGGAAGCACAATCTAGGTCGGTGACAAGCTCCGGCGTGGACTTTCCCACAAGTAGCACAAGCGGAAATCGCACAGGTCCTCCTCATGCCGTCGGGCTGGAAGCGGACTGAGCTCTCCGTGATCTCTGCTTCAGAATCGCCCTTGGCGCGCCGGCCGCCCCGAAAGTCAAACTTCCTCTTACGCCCCACACCGCCGGGACGGAGACCCGAACAGGAGGCGGCAACAACCCGCTCAGCAGATACTTCCCATTATAGATCGTGGCTAATCGGCTGACCCTAGCATAAGTGTCGGGGGCACGAGCCACGACATCTCGGGAAACACCACGCCTCAATCCGAGAAATGAACTTCCGAATCTTCACTCCGGTGGCAATCAACCGAGGAGCAAAATATCCATACTCGAGAACTTGCGCTCATATTCCTCAATGGAATCGAACCACCGCTTGGAGTTCTGAAAGAGCTCCACCATCTTCTCTTGAGCCTCATCACCGATGAACTTTACCTTGAACTCACCTTGAAGAACTCCCGGTAGCGGGTGGAGACCCACCGGTCTCTCGCTCAAGGTGGACTCCCACCACCATCTCGCCAGGCCTCCTAGCACATGAGCCGCACATCTCGGCCTCTGAATATCGGGGCACACCATGATCGGGAAGGTGTACTCCAAATGGGCAATCCACACCGCTGCCGCTAACGCATCACCGTGGCATCAAACTTCTCGGGCTTCCACTTCACAAAATCCTTGACCACCTACCCAATTCCTCGGCACCTCTCGCCATATCTCGCCTCAGGGCTACTTGCTCTGAGGAGCTGGAGGTGCTCTTGAGCTCTCTTTGAACCAATCGAGTCACCGCTCGATCTGGGCTCGGGACTCTTCCCGCTGCCAGCGCAACAAGGCACAGGTCTCGCCCTCTGGTCACTCAACATGCGACCATAAAAGCCCTCATAGACTCAAAGAAACTCGCTCCAGGAGCGATCTCACGGCGCTCGATCGCCTCAACGCCCGCTCTAGGCGTAACGGGAGGAGCTGCTGGTGGAATGCCATCGATGTCGGCTTGGGACGATGTCCTGCGATGTCGATCCGATCCACGATACCTCGACCGCTCTCGAACCTCCTCTCCGATGCGGGTGGGTAGCATCTTTGGCGATCTACATCCAAACCAACAACGAATCAAAACTCACTGTCACCATTCCACAACACCAAACAAGGCATACACTAGATGATAGGTATTGTAAATTCTTAACCCTTTTCCTTTCTAAAACAATAAATCTAGGCGTACACATGACCGCTATCCAGTCTTGATGATCATGGAAAACGACCTACAATAAAAAGGTCGGGCCTCTGAATCTATGACTCGAGCTCGATACCAATCAGAAAGACCCGACCCAAAAGGGGCTCTAAATGGGCCTTTACCCCAATGCATGTAGTGAAAGTAAAAGACATTATGAAAAACACATTTCGGATCCCAAGTAAAAACGAAACATTCAACAACCAAAACATACATTTCTAAAAGCATACTCGATCGAGATTTATTTAAACCATTAAAACAATCCACAAGTACAAATATGCTGGAATCCATAAAACGTAAGAATACATCCCGGGGCTCTGTGCCCGTCTACATGCATTCGGGGAAATAACAAAAGTCAAGAGTCATGATAAATAAAATAAAATAATCGAGATGATGACGAGATTCCATGATCACGGCTTCCCCCTTCACCATCCTGTCTCCCGCCTTGATTACACGTGGAAAACCCACGTAATAAGGGTGAGTAACGAATTACCCAGTAAGAATCCCCAACCGGGTACAATACGATATACATGATCATCTAGAAGAATGTATGCACGCAGCTATGAGTACAAACACGAGCGGAGCACATAGCTAAGTCCACACTTGGACCTCGGATGCCACCTCGTGGTCTTAGTCCGGAAAATACCACAACACACTAAGCGCGCTATACGGGAACAAGTCCCGGCCTCGGCTGACTCACATCGATACGAAAGGTGCACGGCTCAAGATCCCGAGGAGCTCTCCAATCGGCGCAGTAATGAGCGTAAGCGCGCGCACCGCATGCTCACGCAAACTCGGGGTGCCGGGTCTAGTGGCAAGCTGCCCGTGTTCGATCACCATGCCTAACTAAATCTCCGGATCGGTGTCCCGACATAGGGGTGTGAGACTGGACACGTGAACTATGTCGGCTGAACCACCGCACTGAGGCTAAGGAACCGGTCGTGGTAGGCTTACACCGAGAAGCGGTCCTTGCCCTAACAGTGGCAATCAAGAGCTACGGCCGAACACTGGCCGAGGACGTGCCGATTTGCCGGGGCGAGGCAATGCCAAGTCATCATCCCGACCGTTGGGGCATTTAACGATCTGCCACCCTCACCCAAGATTGCGGGGCCTACCGGTTGGGATAGCTAATCCCTCACGAGTCCAAGGACGGAGAATCGTCTCGAACGTCCTTGCCATAGATGCAAGATACTTTATGCATCGGGCCCGATGATGCTATCTACACAATTCTAAACCTTAACAATAATAATAATAACAATTCAATCAATGCGGTCCAATACGTGCTCAACAGATACAAGGAACCTAGCATGATACTACGAAGCAAGAACAGATATCGAACATGCTAGAATAGGACAACCTAGCATGGGCTAACATGAGAAACAATACAAGAGTTCATGCGATCACGAATTGAAATGAGCACCTAGGGCTAAACATGCTAGTAATCATACACAGAGCATACAAAACAACAATCACAAATATACCGCAGGTCCACACAACCCCTAAGAAATCCTTACCTTGGTGGAAGACTTCTACACACAAATCCTAAGGCTGCGGAACAATCCCGAGCTAGCGGCGGGAACCTAGCAAACCAACAATAATCGGCATCTAAAATATCTAAACAACAATAGAAACGGCAAGCTCGGCTCGGGAACTCACGCGCGCGACGACGACGACGAGCTTGGGCCGGCAAGCAAGCCGGCACGCAAGGACGCTTGCTGGCGGGCTGCGCTACCGGGCACAGCAGCAGGACAGCGCTGCGCGCGCGAAGGCGTCTGGCGCGCGCGGCGCGGCGGCGGCGTGCGATGCGGACACGGCGAGCAGCTTCGGCGAGGGACGCGCGCGCGCGCTTGTCTGGCGGCGGCGCGCGCGGCGCGCTGGCGTCGCGGCGAGCGCGATGCGGACGCGGCCAAGCTGGCGCGCGCGCGGCGGCTTCGGTGAAGGCCTCTGGCGCGCGAGCGATCGGGCGAGCGGCTTCGGCGAAGGCCTCTGGTGCGATCTGGCGTCGCGATCTGTCTTCTTTGGACGAACGCAAAGCTGCTAGAGACAGAATCGGCGTCGCGCGAGCGATCCGGGCGTCGCGGTATTGGCGACTCCTCTGGCGTCGCGGCGATCGGGCGATCTGTCTTCTTTGGACGAACAGCGAGGCCGCTAGGGAGACAGATCTGGGCGTCGGCGAAGCGATCGGCCGGACGTCGCGACAGCGAGAGCGATCTGTCTTCTTGGCTGGGCTTCACTCGGCTGGCTGCAATCAACACAACACACACAACACACCTCTTTTCACTTGGCCAAACGCACACCAAACGCACCCCGTAAACGCACAAGGGACTTCCACCACCATCTGATGAACCAAACAGCACAGGAACGGCACACCTCGGCCTCTGAACAGCAGGGCATCCCACACATGGATGCTAAACTCAAACCTGGCCAACTACTTTACTACTAGCAGCAGGACTTACTAAAACATCGAGCTCTACAGGCATCCATTTTCCAAACTTGGCGGATCCATCAACGCCAACCAACTCATCTGAATAAACCTGCTGATCATGCCCTCCCGGGAACCTCCGGGGCTACAAGAGCTACTGGGGGAAAAATGCTGAAACAAACTTTGACACCCGGCTATCTCGTGCCGGGACTCCTCACTACGCGCTACACTATCCGCGCTGGGTCTCCGCTCTCGATAGCTAAAGACTCGCCATCAAATCTCTCATCATTTGGAGCACACTCTGCTCAAGGAGTCTCGCTCTGAGGCGCCGCTAGCCTCTACCCCCTCTCTAGGCAACTCAATCTGCCGGGGCCAAATCGCATGCGGGCCTAACAACCACCCCGACGCGGCCTCAACATCAACACGATCGGTCCAACTCCTCGGTCGAACACGCCAAGCGTCCTGCTCCTGCTGGGTGCGATCAACATATTTGGCGATCGCACGAAGCACCTCCACCCTCTCACTGGGGAAAAGCGACCAATCGGGCCACACATGGCCAACGGAGTCTAAGCTCGCCTCCCTCTCGGAACGATGTCCCAAGGGCATCCGAATCTATCTGGATACCTCAACAAGCTGCTAAACAAATCGCTGCGCCTCATGAAAGTTGGCATGATGGCTCACTAAGCCCAAACCAACAACGAGTCGAAACACACTTTCGTCTCCGCTACAACACAAGGCATAAAAGCTAGATGAAAAGTATTGTAAATTCTTACCCCTTTTCTTTAAAAAGCAAGAACTTAGGCGTGCACTGATGATCGTCGGAGGCCGATGATCATGGAAAAACGACCTACAACAAAAGGTCGAGTCTACATAATCTATGACTCGAGCTCGATACCAAGCATGGGACCCGACCGAATGGGGCTCTAAATGGGCCCTTACCTCAATGCATGCATACAAATCAACACTAGAATTTGCAATAGGGTTGTTTCGGATTCTAAGTAAAAACCAAAAACCGGCAAGAGTTCATTTAAAAAGTCAATACAAAATTCTTGAAACCTGTCCCTGTTTCCAAGCACCTGTTCCAAGACAAATACATTTCCAAAACTTACTCTGATTAGAGATTTATTAAAAACATACAACTTTACAACATTTACAACAATGCTAGAATCCGGAAATACATTCATAAAACAACCTAGGGCTCCTTGCCCAACTACATGCATTTAGAGGACATTTAAAACATAAATACAAGACATAAGACTCAGAGTTGAACAACGGGTTTTCCATGATCACAGCTCCTCCTCCAGCCATCCTGCCTCGCGCCATGGTTTCCTGAAAGATAAGTAAGGGTGAGTAACGAATTACTCAAAGAAGAATCCCCACCGGGGTACAATACGATAAAATCAATCATCTAGTACCAAAGCATGCAAGCAAACAGCTACCAACACAGATCATAGCTCAACGAGCTTACAAAGAAAGATCTGGAGTCATCGGAAGTCTCCTACTTTCGGCCTAATGATTGGTTATCCTAACCAATCCTGGGACATTTCGAGGTCTTTCTCCTCACCAATTGATCACCAAAAAGCGATCCCAAGGATGTCCTCAAGGGCCTCTTACCCTTGCTAATCTGGACTTACGGAGAGTACCCAAGTCGGCTCTAAATCGGAAGGAATGGTGTACTCACGAACATTAGCCCGGAAGGAGCTCTCCGATCCGGCATCTAACGCGTGTGCACGCACACCGCATGCTCTTCTGCAACCGGCGTAAATGCGGGGGCCTAAGGGCAAACTACGCGGGCCAGGTACGCATGCCTAAAACTTGGAAGCGGTGTCACTGATCACAGTAGCGCGAGGCCCTCGGCGCTCATCATGCGGCTGGTCCACCGACACGAAGCTAAGAACCGCCAAGGCGAGCTTTACACCGTGGCAGGGTTCCGCTCTAGCAGGCTACAAACTAGGCTATGCCGAAGTGGGTAGCTAATTCCACAACCGGCTGGTCGGGCGGGGTAGCAAGATACGTTATGCTGCGCACACTTTATTCCCGACCTGAGCTAAATCCACCTTAGTGACCGGGGGGGAAGCAAGATACGTTATGCGTCGCACACTACTCCCGATCGGTGGGGACAAAGTACGTTATGTCCGCTCGACCTGCGGATGATGACAAACCCTACAACTCTATCTAAGAGTACGGGGAAAAAGCAATGATTCTGGCTAGCAAGCAAAGACCGACATCAATCATACTACCTAGCATGATACTACGAGCTTAAGCGGAATCACAAACATCTTTGGCGAACAAACCTAGCATGGCACTAACATGTAATATCAAGCAAACATGCTAGCGTAAATCAATCAAAGTCGCTCTATTATTATCATGCTCATAACGATCGAAGAAACAAGCAAGGCAAAATCATGACAATATCGCAGGGGCCCACACAACTCCGGTAAGAAATCCTTACCTGGTCGAAAGGCAACAACACACAATAAATTAACTGCGATCGAACCCGAGCAACCTATATCGAGCCAAACAAATACATCAATAATCATAAAATAGCCCTAAATACTCTAAAATAAATAGGGCTCGGCTGATCAACTCACGAGGCGCGATCGACACTCGAACGGGTCGGTGCCGCAGGCTAAGCGGTGATGGGCGCAGACAGATGCGCCCGGGCGCAGGTCGGGCGCTGGGCGCTACGACACTGCGGCCCTACCGCTCGGCTGGCGAAGCGGGCGCGCAAACGCGCGCGCGCGCAAAGCAGCGCAGCGAGGGCTAGCGCGGCGCGCGCGACGACGCTTCTGAGGACGCGACTTCGAGCGGCTCGGCCACAGGGGCGCCGACGACTTCGGACTGGCGACACGGGGGCGAGCGACAGGGACTGGGCTCGGGCTGGCGATGGCGCGACGCTCGGTCTGAGGCGACTGGGTGGCGGCGCTCAGCCGGCGACTCGACACAGGCTGCGATGCGACTTAGCGAGGCGAGGGCTCGGTGGCGGGGCCGGCTCGGGCATTGGGTGAGCTAGGGCTGCTCGGGCAAGGGGTCAAGCGAGCCATGGCTAGGGTGGGCTAGGTGGGGTGCTGCTCGGAGAGAGAGAGAAAGAGAGAGAGAAAGTTGATTTTGGGGAAAAATAAAGGAAAAAAAAGAAAAAAAAAAAAAAAAGGAAAGGAAATAAAAGGGAAAAATGGGATTTAAATTCCATTTTCCATCCTATCCACTTAAAACCTCAAAATCCCATTTCCGCTTCCTCCTTCGAGACCCGATCAAAGAAATCTTTTCCAATCAATCAAACTCACTTAAATCCAACTCCCAAAGCAACACTAAAGGCTCCTGGCTCGAATCCCAAAAGAAACACCCAAACAACCATCACTTTGCCAAAACCCAAAACCACAACCGAACTTCCAAACGACTAGCCCAAACATCTCGGGACTCAGACCAACAACAAACAAGCCTCAACAAAAGCGAGGAGCTACCTCGAAGCCACGAAGACCACAAATCTCGCCGGAGAGCCAAAAGACCAAAATACCCCCAAGGGTCCAAACGGCTCTAAAACCCAACCAAACAACCGAATCTTGACCAAGGCAACTCGAAAATCTGGAATAGGAAATCGGCCATTACAAGTGTACCCTTGCTGCGCGCCCCGCTTTCTCGACCTCTGGCGGTCGTAGCATACACTCTCCCTTGCTTGCTTTGAGCCGGGTGAGCCACCATCGCTTCGGTTGCAATGCCGGGCCCGAGGCCCTTCCTTTCCACAGTTGAAACAAGCTCTAGGGTTACCACCACAAGGTCCCCAATCTTTGCTACCCACGGGATCTACAATACGGTGGTGGCCTCCTACGCCTGTTGGCGAGGCCGATCACTGATTCACGGTCTCGATCGGGGTCTCGCCATGGTAAGTACCCTGACGACGTTGACCGCCTCCATGTCCATTGCTCCCTGAGTCAAACTTGCGCTTCTGGCCCGAGTACACTGGGGCCTTCGACACTACGGTACTAACAACTTGCTCTAGAGGATACTTCCCATCATAAATCGTTGCCAACTGTACTGCCTTGGTAAAAGTCTCTGGGGCCTGTGCCCTAACATCCTGAGACACTCCCTGTCTCAAACCCGCAATAAACTTCCTGATCTTCAGCTCCGGGGTAGCAATCAACTGTGGCGCGAAGTATCCATACTCTGAGAACTTCTTCTCGTACACCTCGATCGAGTCAGACCCCTGCTTAAGGTTTGAAAACAGCTCAATCATCTTTTCTTGGGCTTCTTCACTGATAAATTTCGCCTTGAACTCAGCCTTGAAGAACTCCCAGGTGGCAGGTGGAGACCTAGCCGGTCTCTCACTTAAAGTGGAATCCCACCACCACTTAGCTGTACCGGCTAACACATGAGCTGCACACCGAGCTCGGTGCACCTCAGGACACTCCATCACCATAAACGTATATTCTAACTCAGCAATCCACATGGCAGCTACCAACAGTTCCCCAGGGGCACTAAACTTCTCCAGCTTCCATTTGACGAAATCTTCTAGCCACTTGCCCAAATCCCCAGCACCTTCCGCCACAACGGCCTAGTTCACAATTGGCTCCTGCTTTGAGTGGCGATCTGGTGGCATTGCGATCCTCTCTTTGAACCAACTCGGTCACCGCTTCTCTATCACGAATCGGGACTCCTCCCTGCAATGCGACTAACAAAGCTTGCGTTTCAGCTCTCTGCTCGGCCCTCTGGTCGGCTAGCAACCCAACCATAAGAGCCCTCGTAGACTCCACAAAAGCAGCTCCCGGTGCAGCCTCTCGAGGCTCATTTGCCTCTACGCCCTCTGCAGGCAACACGGTTGAAGGGCTTTGACGGTGGCCTAACATCAGCATCAGTTTGGGACGAGGTCCCCCTAGTGTCAGAATCGATACGAATGCCCTGGGTGGTCGGCCTCGAGCCTCCTTGCCCTCTACGAGTGACTGGCATACCGGCAATCTACACCCAAACCAACAATGAGTCAGAACCTGTCTTCCCTGCTCTACAACAATAAGTCATGTACATGCAAGGTGCAAACGGTATTGTAATTCTTAACCCTTAACTTTAAACTTACGGACATACCTGATGGCTGGCGGAGCGCTGATGATCATGGAAAACAACCTACAATCTGCAGTCGATCTACGTAACCTATAACTCTGGGCTCGATACCAAGCTGTGAGACCCGACCCAAGAAACGGTCTCTAACCTAAAGTCCTTACTTAGCATGCATGATTATGGATGTAAAACGTCATTCGAGTTTGAGATTTAAAACTTTGCGATGAGGCATATTTAAAACAAATCCATAATTCCAATTAAATAAAACAAGTAAATGACTGATCAGTACTTTCTTAAAACAAATCAAGGGAAACGGTATGAGAATCATAAAATAGTTTTTGAGTGTTTTTCCTAGGGACCCAAGTCCCACTACATGCTAAATCATAAAGAAACCAGTAAAAGAAACGTGCAACTCAGAGTCTACTATCCATGATCATCCAGCCACCTCCTCCTAGCCATCCAACCTCTGTCCCAAGTTACCCGATGGAAAACCACAGAGAATAAGGGTGAGCAACGAAATACTCGAAGAAGAATCCCCAACCGGGGTACAATACTGAAACAACTCATCTAGCACACGGACAAGCAACCATACAATGACTTAGAGCGGGAACGGTTGGTTTAGGCTATGAGCTACTTCAGGGCGAGCCTACTCAAGGGCTTCCGTCTCATGACCTCTTCTAGGTCCTACATTTGGATGCCCTTCGGGCCTTACACAACCTAGGACACAGTGATGCCCAATGGGGCCTTACACACTTAGGATGCCCATCGGGCCTTACACCTCCAGAATCAGTGATGCCCGCGATGGACAGCGCGTAACGCGCGTCAAGCGCGCGGCGGCGCGGCGTGGCGACGGCGGCGCGTCGGGCGGCGACAGCGGAAGCGGCGCGCGCGCGTCTGGGCGGCTCGTCTTGAACGGCGCGCGACGCCAGCGTCTGGGGCTGGCGCGAGGCTGGCGCGACCGGCGCGCGCAGCATGGGCGATCTGGGCGCTCGGGCGCGCTGTGCATGGGCATCTTTTGCGATCACAGTGCGCGCGTGGCTGCGGCGGCTGGTGCGATCTGGGCGGCGTGGCTGGGCAGGGCTGGCGCGATCTGGTGTGGGGATGGGCTGAGCGGCTAGGGTTTGGTTTCTTGGTGAGGGGCTCGGCAAGGAGAGAGAGAGAGAGAGAGAGAGAGAGATTTTTCCAAAACAAGGGGAATAGGATTTCTTTTCCTTTTCCTAATTTAAATGGGTTTAAAATCCCTTCCCAAGGCTTTCTCTTGCGGGTCCCGGCTAAAGAAATTCTTTTCTTTTTAACTAAATCTTCTTTTTCTAAAAACTCCAATTTCACCATTAGGGCAAGGGTTCAAATCTCAATGGGACCAATTAAATTCCAATTAATTTTGCTATCAACCGGAATGTCTCCGAACTTCTAATCAACTAACCCAAACTCCTTGGGTCTTGCAACCAACATTAATCAAGTCTCAACGAAGGCCGAAATGACCCTGAAGCCCTGAAAATCCTCAACCTCTGACCGGGGAGAAAAATACCAAAATACCCTTAAAGGTTAAAAAGCTCTAACGGCCCATCCGAACATCCGCATAATGTAGCGAAAACTCTGAAACCGAAAATAGAAAAGCGGGCCGTTACAATACTCCCTCCTTTTAAGACTTTCGTCCTCGAAAGTCCTAAGACGAAAACAACTCTATGAAACTCCACTGATTCTTAACCAACCAAGCTCCTGATTAAGATAACACAAATCTTTCTTTGAAACCGAACCCTTTTGGGTTCCCAAAGGCTCCAAGCCCAACAGACAATTAGAGTCTGCCACGAACTATCTCAACCTAAAGCCCAACTAACACCGAGCTTTGAAGAAAACATGCGATAACTAGTCGATGAGCCACATCCTCCGATTCGCACCAATTCTCAAACGGTCTTACGACTCTAGGGCTCACTTATCCTGCTAACCCAACTCGGAACGCCTCTCGGCGGTGCTACTCTCAAAAACTCGTGGACGGGTCACAAGCTCTAAAACTCAACGCCACGCTTCGGCGTAACTTCTCGAATGCTCATAGTCATTATCAAACAACCTCGACCCTTCACCATGTCTTGACCAAACAACCAACCTCCTGGTTTGAAAACAAACGGTCTACTCTTACTTCGCAAGAGACTGCGAACCCCACCGGTTGCCTACAATCCTTAACGAAATCCAATTCGAACCACCAACTGGTGACCGATCCCTAGGCAACCTTCTCCAACTAGCATGCGTCCACAACACTAAAGCAACCATCTTACGAGAAATCGAAGCACCAAAGCCAAGGGGCACTTTTCTGGTTCACCAAACGGCTACCACCAACACACCAGCTGAAACTTCAGCTACGACCACCTTTAGAAGACAAGGTCCAGGCACAGGCTCCACTCGGCCAAACTAACAAACTGAAGCCCCTCAAAGGCCGACAACAAACTTTCCAATGCAATCTGATCAGCCACTGGCCTAGGTGAACATCGCCAGATAGGGAAACAAACAACATTCCTCTCACGGGAACCTCGAGCAGCAAGGAATAAAACAACACGCGGCTACTAGCAACACAAAAGCTGGAGGATAACAACTCTAAGGTTTCCAACCAATGCCACGACATCTCTGTGCCAACCCACTCAACTGTGGCTCAGCTATAACGCCAACTGCGAACGCACATCAACTAGGAACAAAGCCCAAGAAGGGCTTGCTCTGCAGAAACTCAACCCAAGCTTATAACGAGCAAGGCTCGCCTCCAAGTTGCCACTCAACTCTTAAGTCCAACTGGCTACTCAAGGACTTTCTCCTTTTAGCCTAGGCCTAACTCATCTTGCGACTAGAAACTCCACACTCGGAACATCGCAAGGGAAACGGACCGACGAGGCTATCTCCAAAGATAATACTCGAGGCTGGCATCCATGGTGCAACTCAACCACCAAAGAAACTAGGGTTTTCTTCAAACCCCAAAGAACCAACAGCTTTCCAGCAAAAACTCAACTCTTAAACTGGCTGGCCTCCGCCCTTGCGGGGACAAACAACTTTTTGCTTGCTAACAACCCAAGGCCGGGACCCTCTCATTGGGCTAACCATCGCGCTACTCGATCAACTACACAACTCAAGAGCTACACCGACTACTCCTTAACGGAAACGATTTCCCGCCAGCGAACCTCTGAAGGGCGGCCGAACATCACACATGCTCGCGACTAGCTCAAACCCAAGGGCAACAACAACCAACTCTCTTGGAAGCAACACCCAAGGGGAAACCTCAACCGATTGGACCACCATTCCCGAACAAGCGGAACTTACTCAACCACCGAGGAGGGGTCAACTCCCAAAACTTCCTCGACTAGGAACAGTCCTCGTGGCAACGCCCTCTTGCTCGAACCGAGCTAGCTCTTGAAACAACAAGAGAACCAAAACTTGGTCAACACCAAACACCAACTAGCCACCTCACCGGAACCAATCTGGACTCTACTCCAAACAAACACTAGCTTACTAGTCTACCAAATCTGCAAGCAACTCACCCGAGGAACACTTTGCTTGGGTGATCGAGCTCTCTGGAGAGGCTCTCCACAACCTAGGGATCCTCCGATCATCCTCCGACACACACGGTCGTCAAAACGATCTAACAGACAACCGGCTACACGCACAACCTCTCCAAAGATCTCAACTACGCTGGCCAACTCCAACCGCTTGAAAACCAAAAGGACCGAAACGCTACAGAATGCGCCATCCTCCTACTCCAACATTAGCCACAACAAACCTTCTGCCCAAGGTAAGGATCCGAACAACTCTCTTAGCCATGACGATTAGAAACTACGCGGCTTTGCTACCACCGCTCTTATTCAGTTCCAACTGAACTCTAACCAGGCTAAGGTCCAACTAGCAAAACTTGCTTAAACAACAACCCGGCTACGAGCACGACATCCTTACAACCAAAGCTAGGGCACTTGCCAAGAACTAAAGTCTTGACACCTCAAAGACTGAGCACTAGTTCCTCAACACGAACCTCTCGTGGTTTCCCAAACATAAACCAAGGAACGAGTTACACAAAAGTACACCGGCTTGTACAGCTCTGTAAGGACCCGACCCAAGAAACGGTCTCTAACCTAAGGTCCATACTTAGCATGCATGAATAAGAATATAAACATCATTCAGAGTCGGAAGTTTAAAACTTTGCAATAAACATTTTTAAAACAAAACCATGATTTCAATTAAATAAAACAGGTAAATGACTGATCAGTACTTTCTTAAAACAATTCAAAGGAAAACGGTACGAGAACATAAAATAGTTTGAGTACTTTCTCCTAGGGACCCAAGTCCCACTACATGCTAAATCATTAAGGAAAACATTTAAAGAAACGTGCGACCCAGAGCCAGCTATCCATGATCATCGAGCCGCTCCCTCCTAGCCATCCAGCCTCTGTCCCAAGTTACCTGGTGTAAAGCCACAAAAAATAAGGGTGAGCAACAAGTTACTCAGTAAGAATCCCCAATCGGGGTACAATACGAAATCATCTCATTTAGCACATGGACACGCAACCATACAAAGACTTAGAGCAGAAACGGTTGGTTAGGCTATGGGCTAATTCTAGGGCGAGCCTATTCAAGGGCTCCCATCATCAGTCACTCCTAGGTCCTACGCTTGGATGCCCTTCGGCCTTACACAATCTAGGACTCAGTGATGCCCAGTGGGGCCTTACACACTTAGGACACAGTGATGCCCAAAGGGGCCTTACACACTTAGGATACAGTGATGCCCAGTGGGGCGTTACACACTTAGGATGCCCATCGGGCCTTACAACTTCAGTATCAGTGATGCCCAGTGGGCCTTACACACCTAGGATGCCCATAGGGCCTTACACCTCCAGAATCAGTGATGCCCGGTGGGCCTTACACACCTAGGATGCCCATAGGGCCTTACACCTCCGGTCGATGATGCCCAGTGGGCCTTACACACCTAGGATGCCCATAGGGCCTTACACCTCCAGAATCAGTGATGCCCAGTGGGCCTTACACACCTAGGATGCCCATAGGGCCTTACACCTCCAGAATCAGTGATGCCCAGTGGGCCTTACACACCTAGGATGCCCATAGGGCCTTACACCTCGGATGTCCATCGGGTCTTGCGAGCGGGACCCCAAACTAGTTACCTCTACGGCCCTCTAAACTATACATCACACGTCTAACCGTAACTTGGATCTAGCAGCATACAATAGAGAGCATGGTTCTATCAAGATAGGAATGCCTAGCATGGAACTAACGGGATGTAAACATGTCACGAACATGAATCAAAAGAAAACATGAAACCTATCACTAGAAATTCATATAATTACTGATGTCGTGCTATCAACTATTCGCAGGGTCCACACAACCCCGGGTAAGAATCCTTACCTGGAAATAAGTGGAGGTTGATTATCCCGAATCGAATAACGACCCTCGAGCTTTTAAGTGGACTCGAGCAACCTAAACAAGTAATAAAACATCCTAATTAATAAACAACATCTAAAAGCGAAAAGTCCAAAGGGTGGAGACTGGGAATTTACCCACCGAGAAGGCACTCGTCTCGGCGAGCAAGCGGCAAGGGCGAGGGCGCTGCTAGGCGCGCCAGGCGCTGGCGCCGCACTGGCGCGCTATCTCCGCGGCATTGCTGGGCGCGATGCGCGCAGCAGGGACGAGCGCTGCGCTGGCCGCTTGCGGCGCAGCGGCGGCAGCGCGCTATGGCTGGCGGATGTGGACGAAGCGGCACGCAGCACGCAGGCGGGCGGTGCGATCAGAGCGTCTTGGCGCGACGGCGCTGGGGGGTGGTGTCGTCGCGCGCGAGGGCGGCTACGGCGGTCTGCTGCGGCGACTGGTGCGGCGAGTGGAGGATGGGCTGCATTGCGGCGGTGGCGAGCTGGCCGCTCGACGCGATCTGGGGCCGGCGGTGGCTCGGTCCGGTCTGGCGATGGTCGGCCAGGCGTGCGATGTCGTGGGGCGGCAGCAGGCGTTAGGCGGCGGCGTGGGCGAGACACTGGCGGCGGTGTGGGCGGCTTAGGCGAGGTGAAGGAGAAGTCTAGGGTTTTGGGGTTCTTTCTTCTTTTTTCCTTATTTTCTTTTCTTTTTCTTTAAATATAATTCCCTTCCTTAACTTAAATAGACTTGGGAATCTCTTATGACATCCCCAAGACTCCCCTTGAGCCCCCGCCGACGCGCGTTTATTTTCCTTATTTAAACCCAAGCTTCCCAACCCCTTTTTGGCCAAGGGTTCGAGTCCTTCCAACACTCCTCCCAAACTTAAAAATATAAAAGGAAACCTTATTTTACATTTAGTAAAACCGGGCTGTTATTAATACTCCCTCCTTAGAAGACTTCCGTCCCCTAAGTCATTGCTCCTAAAACAACTCTGGGTAACTCCTCCTCATCTCCCTTTCCAACTCCCAAGTAGCTTCCTCAACTCCCTGATTTCGCCACTGCACTTTCACTAGGTCAATGGCCCGGTTCCTCAAAACCTTTTTCTCAAATGCCAGGACCCTTATGGGTTTCTCCTCAAAGCTTTGGTCATGGTTCAAATGTAAAAGGCTCAAAATCTATGACGTCGAAGGATCGCGCACATCATGGCGGAGCATCGAAACGTGGAACACACTATGCACTGCAGCCAAGGACGGCGGCGCTGCTGGCAACCGATAGGCCACAATCCCAATCCTCTCAAGGACCTCGAAAGGTCCAACAAACCTGGGGCTCAGTTTGCCTTTTTTATCGAACCTCAGGACCCCTCGCATCGGAGCTACCTTGAGGAAAACATGTTGGCCAACCTCAAAATCCAACTCCCTACGCCTAACATCGGCGTAGCTCTTCTGCCTGCTTTGGGCGGTCAGCATACGAGCTTTGATTTTCTGGACGGCCTCATTGGTCAGCTGGAGCAACTCCGGGCCTAACACCTGCCGGTCACCAACCTCTTCCCAGAAGGCTGGGGATCTGCAGCGCTTACCATACAACGCCTCAAACGGCGCCATCTGAATGGTCGACTGAAAGCTGTTATTGTAGGCAAACTCCATCAAGTACAAGTACTGGTCCCAACTGCCAGGGAAATCCAACACGCAGGCTCGCAACATATCCTCTAAGATCTGATTTACCCGCTCGATCGGCCATCGATTGCAATGGGTGGAAGGTCATCTTTGTGTTGCACTCTGTGCCCAAACCTGCCTGAAGGGCCTTCCAAAACCGTGATGTAAAACGGGAATCCCGGTCGGAGATAATTTTAACTGGCACTCCGTGGTACCTCACTATCTGCTCAAGGAACAGTTGTGCCCACTGCTCCACGGTGTAGTTTATCCTGCCCGGAATGAAATGGGCACACTTAGTCAACCTATCAACGACCACCCAAATCTGTGCATAACCTCTAGGAGTCCTGGGCAAACCCGAGATAAAATCCATGGTGATCTCCTCCCACTTCCACTGTGGCACCCAGCGGTTGCAACAAACTCTGCAGCTTCTGCTGGGCGCCTTCACTGTTGATGTGTGAGACACCGACTAACGAACTGGGCAATCTCCCTCTTCATCCCCATCCACCAAAAAGTCTGTTTAAGATCTTGGTACATCTTGTTACCCCCTGGGTGCCAAGAAAAAGGCGAGGTGTGAGCCTCGGTCAATAACTCTGTGCGAACACCGGCATCGGCTGGAACACACAGCCGACCTTTATATCTCAGACCCCCATCTGCAAGTATCACAAAGTCGAAGTCACCATCAGCCCTGAACCCTCTCATACAAACTTTTAAACTTAGGATCTTTCAATGTGGTGTCGATAATTCTTTGCCTTATCGAAGGCTTTGGATGGTCAATCGAGCTACCACAGCGGTAACATCCCCTAACAACATCGCTATTTCCGCCCTCTCGAGATCCTTCCCGATGATACTCTTGGGGTTTTCCAATGTTGCGAGATCACGAGGCCTTTCTACTTAGTGCATCAGCCACAACATTTGCTTTTCGGGTGATACAAGATCTCACAGTCGTAATCCTTCACGAGCTCCAACCACCTCCTCTCTGTCTCATGTTCGAGTCCTTACGAGTGAAGAAATACTTGAGGCTTTGGTGATCCGAAAAATCTGAATCTTCTCCCCATACAAGTAGTGCCTCCAAATCTTAAGTGCAAAGACGACCACGCCAACTCCATATCATGAGTTGGGTAATTCTGCTCGTCTGGTTTCAATCGCACAGAAGCGTGCGCTATCACCTTACCGTGTTGCATCGAACGCATCCCAAACCAAACTTGCCGGCATCATCAGTACACCACGAAACCCCAGTTCCTTCCGGACCGCCAACACGAGGCGGACGTCAAACTGCTCTTTAGCTTAGCAAAACTCTCATCGCACTTCCTATCCCAAACGAAATCAACACCCTTCCTCGTCAATCGAGTAAGCGGGGCGGCTATAGCGGAAAATTTTTGAACGAAGCGTCGGTAATATCCGGCGGACCGTGAAGCTACGAATCTCCGTCCACGATCGTCGGTCCGCCCCACGAACTAACGGCCTCTACCTTCGAAGGGTCTCTGACCACTCCTCCTTAGACACAACGTGTCCCAGAAATGCTACCTCCTCGAGCCAAAAGTCACACTTTGAGAACTTTGCGTAGAGCTTGTTCTCGCGCAAGGCTGCCAAGATCTGCCTTAGGTGCGAGGCATGGTCCTCCTTAGACTTAGAGTACACAAGAATGTCATCTATGAACACGATGACAAAGCGGTCCAAGAACGCCTTGAACACTCTGTCCATCATGTCCATGAATGCAGCTGGGGCGTTTGTCAGTCCGAAAGACATGACTACGAACTCATAATGCCCATACCTTGACCTGAACGCTGTCTTGGGAATATCTGCATCCCGAATCCTCAACTGGTGGTAGCCCGACCTCAAGTCAATCTTTGAAAACACACAAGCACCACGAGCTGGTCAAACAGTCATCGATACGAGGCGTGGGTACTTGTTCTTAATGGTTACCTTGTTCGGTTCCTGTGTCGATGCATAGACGCATCGAGCCATCCTTTTTCTTAACAAACAGCACGGGTGCTCCCCATGAGGACACACTCGGCCTAATAAATCCTCTGTCAAGCATCTCCCGCAGCTGTTCTTTTAACTCTTTCAGCTCTGCTGGCGCCATGCGATAAGGAGCTTTCGAGATAGGGCGAGTCCCCGGCTCAAGCTCTATTGAGAAGTCCACCTCCCTCTTCGGCGGCAGGCCAGGCAACTCTTCGGGAAAAACATCTGCAAACTCTTGCACTATGGGCACCTGCTCGTCAGATAGTGGGTCACGGTTCTCCCCAGTCAACTTAGCTAAGAAACCCCAAGCTCCTCGAGCTAACAAACGGTGAGCTTTAACTGCCGAAATCACCGGCGGACACACCCCACTCTGGGTGCCTCGAAATTTAAAGGTAGGCCTACCTGGCGGCCTGAACACCACCTCCTTACAACGACAGTCAATCATAGCGTGGTTATCAGCTAACCAATCCATGCCGAGGATCACATCAAAACCGCTCATAGCTAGCACAATGAGGGTAACTGCGAGAGGTGCAGTCGGATATCTGCATTCCGACCGTCCCCTTACCTTCCAGCTGCTTGACATACTAGTTCCCGAGGGAGTAGCGACAGACAACTCAAAGCCTAGAGGCTCTAAATTCATGCAAGGTGCAACTAGTATTGTAATTTCTTAACCCTTAACTTTAAACTTACGGACATACCTGATGGCTGGCGGAGCGCTGATGATCATGGAAAACAACCTACAAGCTGCAGTCGATCTACGTAACCTATAACTCACGGGCTCGATACCAACTGTATGGACCCGACCCAAGAAACGGTCTCTAACCTAAGGTCCATACTTAGCATGCATGAATAAGAATATAAACATCATTCAGAGTCTGAAGTTTAAAACTTTGCAATAAACATTTTTAAAACAAAACCATGATTTCAATTAAATAAAACAAGTAAATGACTGATCAGTACTTTCTTAAAACAATTCAAAGGAAAACGGTACGAGAACATAAAATAGTTTGAGTACTTTCTCCTAGGGACCCAAGTCCCACTACATGCTAAATCATTAAGGAAAACATTTAAAGAAACGTGCGACCCAGAGCTAGCTATCCATGATCATCGAGCCGCTCCTCCTAGCCATCCACCTCTGTCCCCAAGTTACAGTGTAAAGCCACGAGAAAATAAGGGTGAGCAACAAGTTACTCAATAAGAATCCCCAATCGGGTACAATACGAAATCATCTCATTTAGCACATGGACACGCAACCATACAAAGACTTAGAGCGAGAACGGTTGGTTAGGCTATGGGCTAATTCTAGGCGAGCCCTATTCAAGGGCTCCCATCATCGATCCACTCCTAGGTCCCTACGCTTGGATGCCCTTGGCCTTACACAATCTAGGACTCGGTGATGCCCAGTGGGGCCTTACACACTTAGGACACAGTGATGCCCGGTGGGGCCTTACACACTTAGGATACGATGATGCCCGGTGGGGCCTTACACACTTAGGATGCCCATCGGGCCTACACCTTCCGATGTCGGTGATGCCCGGTGGGCCTTACACACCTAGGATGCCCATAGGGCCTTACACCTCCGAATCGGTGATGCCCGGTGGGCCTTACACACCTAGGATGCCCATAGGGCCTTACACCTCCGGATGTCCATCCGGGTCTTGCCCAGCGGGACCCCAAACTAGTTACCTCTACGGCCCTCTAAACTATACATCACACGTCTAACCCTAACTTGGATCTAGCAAAGATACAATAGGCGGCATGGTTTCTATCAAGATAGGAATGCCTAGCATGGAACTAACGGGATGTAAACATGTCACGAACATGAATCAAAAGAAAACATGAAACCTATCACTAGAAATTCATATAATTACTGATGTCGGCGTGCTACCAACTATTCGCGGGTCCACACAACCCCGGTAAGAATCCTTACACGGAAATAAGTGGAGGTTGATTATCCCGAATCGAATAACGACCCTCGAGCTTTTAAGTGGACTCGAGCAACCTAAACAAGTAATAAAACATCCTAATTAATAAACAACATCTAAAAGCGAAAAGTCCAAAGGGTGGAGACTCGGGAATTTACCCACCGAGAAGGCACTCGTCTCGGCGACAAGCGACAAAAGGCAGTAGCGCTTTGCGGCGAAAGCGGCGCTGCGCAACCATTGGCGCTTCTCGGGCGCTTCTTTGCGCATTGGCGCGCGGCGAGGACAGCGCTGGCGCTGGCTGGCTGCGCAGCAGCGCGGCGGCAGCCTTGTAGCCAGGGCGCTGGAAAAGATGTGGACGAGCGGCACGCACACGCAGGCGGGCGGTGCGGTGCGAGGCGTCTTGGTAGCGGCAGCGGCCGGGTGGTGTCGTCTGGTAGCGCGGAGGTGGCTACACGCCGGTCTGCTGGGTGACTGGTGCGGAGTGGAGGATGGGCTGTTGCGGCGGTGGCGGTGGCCGCTGCTCGGCGCGATCTGGTGGCGGTGGCTCGGTGCGGTGCGGCGGTGGTCGGCGGGCGTCGTGCGATGTCGTGGGGCGGCAGCGAGGCGTTAGGCGGCGGCGTGGGCGAGACACTGGCGGCGGTGTGGGCGGCTTAGGCGAGACACGGCGGCGTGTGTGGGCGGCTTAGGAGGTGAAGGAGAAGTCTAGGGTTTTGGGGTTCTTTCTTCTTTTTCCTTATTTTCTCTTTTCTTTTTTTTTTAAATATAATTCCCTTCCTTAACTTAAATAGACTTGGGAATCTCTTATGACCTCCCAAGACTCCCCTTGAGCCCTAGGTGACGCGTTTATTTTCCTTATTTAAACCCAAGCTTCCCAACCCCTTTTTTGGCCAAGGGTTCGAGTCCTTCCAACACTCCTCCCAAACTTAAAAATATAAAAGGAAACCTTATTTTACATTTAGTGAAAAAACTGGCCATTTGTTACAATGGTGGAAACCCATAGGGAATCCCACATCGGTTGGGAAGGGGAACAAGCACTCCTTATAAAGGGTGTGGACACCTTTCCCTAGCAAGGCAGCGTTTTCCCATGGGGAGAAACAAATCCGTGAGGCCGGTGGGCCAAAGCGACAATATCTTGGCTAGCGATGGGTTGGGCCGTTCTGAGATGGTATCGAGCCGGGCATCGGACCGGTGTGCGGAGTCCATCGAGACGCCCCGGACCTCTAAGGGAGGTGGAAACCCATAGGGAATCCCACATCGGTTGGGAAGAGGCAAGCACTCCTTATAAAGGGTGTGGACACCTTTCCCTAGCAAGACGCGTTTTCCCATGGGGGGGAGAAACAAATCCGTGAGGCCAGTGGGCCAAAGCGGACAATATCTTGGCTAGCGATGGGTTGGGCCGTTACAAGCTCCAACCAGATTCTTTAAGATCCAAAGCCAACAAGGATTTTCACACAGGGCAACTTTTGCCTCCAACAGAGCCACTACTAACCAGGGAGCAACAAGAGTTCAAACCCTCTCGGGCCAACTCACCACAAAAAGCCACATTGGCCAACTCACTCTTACAAGAGCACATCCATACCAAGCTAACATATCTCAAGCCAATGTGCCCACTAAACGTGCTTCGATCAGCCATCCAACTCATGGCTCTAACACTGGATTAATCAAGCATCCTTGATGCCAACACTACCCATACTAGGGTAACTCAAAGGGTAGCCGAATCATGCTACCAACAAACTGGCTCACAAGCTCACAAACAGGCGCGAGAACTCGAACGCGCTAGCTCTTAACAGCCTACAACATCCTTTGGTACCCAACTCTCGGTGACTCTGAAATGCTCCTATTTTCCCTCGAAAACCTCATACTTGTAGTCCTCTGACTACCACCTAGCTAGATCTCTTATGCAACCCAAACAGGTGCAACCTCTGGAAATGGGTACAAGACTAGCGGGGATGCTATACTCTCGGCGACCATGGAAACTCCTGCACAAAAGTGCCAACTAGCCTGAATCTAGGCCTCCTCTCAAAGCTTGGTGCCAACAGGCACTACATCCTTTACAACACAAATCAGCCCTAAACGAGCTTTATACCCCTTTGAAGAAAAGGAAGGTCACACTCCAATTGACGGGGCAATGGCACTTAGCACAAGAGTCCAAATACTCGAGCAGTCTAATCTCTAGCATCTCGCCTAACAGACATGCCACGGCCTACTCCTGCATCCCACTCGATGCTCAATAATAGCTCAGGCCAACTTCTGCATCCCACTCGATGCTCAACAAAAGCTCAGGCCAACTCCTAGGGTGGCAACAACTTGTTCCACAATTGGAACATCCAAACAAAAGAGTGCTCCCCTCTACTAGCCCGCTGAAATCCACAAACGGATTAAGCCCTGACAAGCAAACTCCACACTACCCCCTGGCTACGAGGGTACTAAAAGAACTGGTTGTAAAACGACAGCAGGCTTGCAAGGGGACAGGATGTCTCTACATCCTTCTCAAAAGCTACTAACACGGCAACTTGCCAATAGACCGGGCGACTGGTGGAGACTCTGCTGGTCCACCTCTCTCAAGGGACTTCCACCACCAAACTGCTGTATCAACAGCACCAGAACGGCACGCCTTGGCCTTTGAACATCAAGTCATCCCAACACTCGGATGATAACTCCATCCTGGCCAACCACCTCGCTTCTGCTTGCCAAACTCGGCGGCTCGAATAATTCCAACTAACTCATCAGCATGAACCTGCTGATTAAGCCCTTCCAGAAACCTCCGGGGTTACTGGAGCTACTAGGGGGTGTCTCCTAAATAAACTCTGTCAACTAGGCTATCTGCACCCGGGACTCCTCACTACGCGCTACAATCTGCGCCTGGGTCTCCGCCCTCTGATAGCTAAAAGACCTGCCATCAACTCTCTCATGGCGGGAGCACACTTTGCTCAAGGAGTCTCGCTCTGAGGTAGACTATCCTCTACCCCCTCCTCTTGGCTGCTCAACTACCAGGGCCAAAACTGGCCTACGGGTCTAGACAACCTTGGACGTGGTCTCAACAACAACACGATCAGTCCAACTCCTCGATTGGACAAACCAAGCGTCCCTGCTCCTCAATGTGTAATCAACAACTGGCGGTCTACACAAGGCATAAAAACTAGCCCACGCTGGGGCTCTCACTGCCCAACAAGGGTAACACATGTATACTAGATGCGATCTTTGTAATTCTTAACCATTAACCTTAAACTTATGGACATACACATGGTGGTGTCGGGAGCGATGATCATGGAAAACAACCTACAACTGCAGGTCAGTCTACAGAACCTATAACTCTGAGCTCTGATACCAATTGTAAAGACCCGACCCAAGAAACGGTCTCTAACCTAAGGTCCTTACTAAGCATGCATGATAAAGAATGTAAAAAAGCGTCATTGAGCTTGAAATTTAAAACTTTGCGATGAGACATATTTAAAACAAATCCATTATTCCAATTAAATAAAATCAAGTAAACGACTGATCAGTACTTTCTCAAAACAAATCAAGGGAAACGGTATGAGAATCATCAAATAGTTTTTGAGTATTTTTCCTAGGGACTCAAGTCCCACTACATGCTAAATCATAAACACAATGAAAGAACGTGCAACTCGTGAGTCGACTATCCATGATCATCCAGCAGCCTCCTCCTAGCCATCCAGTCTCTGTCCCAAGTTACCTGGTGGAAAACCACAGAAATAAGGGTGAGCAACGAGTTACTCAGTAAGAATCCCCAACCGGGGTACAATACGAAAACATCTCATTTAGCACACGGACATGCAACCATACAATGACTTAGAGCGGGCACGGTTGGTGTAGGCTATGAGCTACTTCAAATGCGAGCCTACTCAAGGGCTTCCGTCTATAGCCTCTCCTAGGTCCTACATTTGGATGCCCTTCGGGCCTTACACAACCTAGGACACAGTGATGCCCAGTGGGGCCTTACATACTTAGGACACAGTGATGCCCAGTGGGGCCTTACACACTTAGGATGCCCATCGGGCCTTACACCTTCAGTATCAGTGATGCCCAGTGGGCCTTACACACTTAGGATGCCCACATGGCCTTACACCTCCAGAATCAGTGATGCCCAGTGGGCCTTACACACCTAGGATGTCCATAGGGCCTTACACCTCCAGAATCAGTGATGCCCAGTGGGCCTTACACACCTAGGATGCCCATAGGGCCTTACACCTCCAGAATCAGTGATGCCCAGTGGGCCTTATACACCTAGGATGCCCATAGGGCCTTACACCTCCAGAATCAGTGATGCCCAGTGGGCCTTACACACCTAGGATGCCCGTAGGGCCTACACCTCGGATGTCCATCGGGTCTTGCCCGGCGGGACCCCAAACTAGTTGCCTCTACGGTCCTCTATACTATACATCACACATCTAACCGCAACTTGGATCTAGCAGCATACAAATGGCAGCATGGTTCTATCAAGATAGGAAAGCCTAACATGGAACTAACGGGATGTAAACATGTCACGAACATGAATCAAAAGAAAACATGTAACCTATCACTAGAAACTCATATAATTACAGTAATCAGCGTGCTATCAACTATTCGCAGGGTCCACACAACCCCGGGTAAGAATCCTTACCTGGAAATAAGTGGAGGTTAACTATCCCGAATCAAATAACGACCCTCGAACTTTTAAGCGAACCCGAGCAACCTAAGCAAGTAATAAAATATCCTAATTAATAAACAACATCTAAAATCAGGAAGTCCAAAGGGTGGAGGCTCGGGAATTTACCAATCGAGAAGGCACACGTCTCGGCAAGCGGCAAGGGCCAGCGACTCTTTGGCAGCAGCGCCAGCTGGGCGCTGGCTGAAATTGGCGCTGGCGCCGGCGCTAAGCGGTAGCCTGCCTGGCGCTGCTCGAGCGCGCGCAAGGCGGGGACGTCGGGTTTGCGAGGGACAACCACGCGCGGCGACGCGTCATGCGGCGACAAGCGGAGCGCGCGCGCGCGTCTGGCGGCTTTGGTCTTTGAACGCAGCGCGACAGCGTCTGGGCTGGGCGAGGCAGATCTGTGGGGGCGCGCTGGCATGGGCGATCTGGGCGTCTGGCGCGCTGAGCACGGGCATCTTCTTGATGCAGTGCGGCGTGGTAGGCGGGCTGGTGCGATGCGATCTGGCGCGTGGTGGGGCGGTGCGCGATCCGGTGTGGGGATGGGGTGAGCGGCTAGGGATTGGTTTCTTGGTGAGGGGCTCGGCAAGGAGAGAGAGAGAGAGAGAGAGAGAGGGAGAGAGAGAGAGAGATTTTTCCAAAACAAGGGGAATAGGATTTCTTTTCCTTTTCCTAATTTAAATGGGTCTAAAATCCCTTCCCAAGGCTTTCTCTTGCGGGTCCCGGCTAAAGAAATTCTTTTCTTTTTAACTAAATCTTCTTTTTCTAAAAACTCCAATTTCACCATTAGGGCAAGGGTTCAAATCTCAATGGTACCAATTAAATTCCAATTAATTTTGCTATCAACCGGAATGTCTCCGAACTTCTAATCAACTAACCCAAACTCCTTGGGTCTTGCAACCAACATTAATCAAGTCTCAACGAAGGCCGAAATGACCACAAGCCACGAAAATCATCAACCTCGACCGGGAGCAAAATACCAAAATACCCTTAAAGGTTAAAAAGCTCTAACGGCCCATCCGAACATCCGCATAATGTCCCGAAAACTCACAGGAAACCGGAAATAGAAAAGCGGCCGTTACAATACTCCCTCCTTTTAAGACTTTCGTCCTCGAAAGTCCTAAGACAAAACAACTCTATGAAACTCCACCGATTCTTAACCAACCAAGCTCTGATTAAGATAACACAAATCTTTCTTTGAAACCGAACCCTTTTGGGTTCCCAAAGGCTCCAAGCCCAACAGACACCGAGTCTGCCACGAACTATCTCAACCTAAACTGAACTAACACTGAGCTTTGAAGAAAACATGCGATAACTAGTCAGTGAGCCACATCCTCTGATTCGCACCAATTCTCAAACGGTCTTACGACTCTAGGGCTCACTTATCCTTGCTAACCCAACTCGGAACACCTCTCGACGGTGCTACTCTCAGCAAACTCGTGGACGGGTCACAAGCTCTAAAACTCAACGCCACGCTCCGGCGTAACTTCTCTGAATGCTCATAGCTGTTATCAAACAACCTCGACCCTTCACCATGCTGACCAAACAACTGAACCTCCCAGGTTTAGGAAAACAAAAGGGTCTCTTTACTTCGTAAGAGACCTGCGAACCCCACTGGTTGCCTACAATCCTTAACGAAATCCAATTCGAACCACCAACTGGTGACCGATCCCTAGGCAACCTTCTCCAACTAGCATGCGTCCACAACACTAAAGCAACCATCTTACGAGAAATCGAAGCACCAAAGCCAAGGGGCACTTTTCTGGTTCACCAAACGGCTACCACCAACACACCAGCTGAAACTTCAGCTACGACCAACTTTAGAAGACACAGTCCAGGCACAGGCTCCACTCGGCCAAACTAACAAACTGAAGCCCCTCAACGGCTGACAACAAACTTTCCAATGCAATCCGATCAGCCACTGGCCTCGGTGAACATCGCCAGATAGGGAAACAAACAACATTCCTCTCACGGGAACCTCGAGCAGCAAGGAATAAAACAACACGCGGCTACTAGCAACACAAAAGCTGGAGGATAACAACTCTAAGGTTTCCAACCAATGCCACGACATCTCTGTGCCAACCCACTCAAGCGTGGCTCAATTATAACGCCAATCTATGAACGCACATCAACTAGGAACAAAGCCCAAGAAGGGCTTGCTCTGCAGAAACTCATCCCAAGGTTATAACGAGCAAGGCTCGCCTCCAAGTTGCCACTCAACTCTTAAGTCCAACTGGCTACTTGTAACGACCCAGGTTTTTCTTCCCGGTCTTCCAGGTATGCCCTAGGGGTAATTTGGTAATTTGGTCGGGCCGTCAGGGTCGTTTGTGTCTTTTCCAGTTACTAAAATTATTGGATGGTTTTTGTAGGTTTTTGGAGGGGTTTGTGGTTTGGTTTGAGCAAGGTTTGATGCAAAAGTAAAAATAAAGGGAATTGTGCTGCAGCTGGGGTTTGAACCCGGGTCTCCTAGGAAGCTTGTAGAGATGTGTGCCAATTGAGCCATTAGGTGCTCTTGTTGCTCTTTCTGCATCACATCTTAGTTAACCTTGGATTTTGGAGTTTTGGTGCATTTGGTTAAATGAAATAGAATTAGGTTTGTTCCATCTTCTTCTCCAAAACTCCTCTTGGCCGCACAAGCTCTCCCTCTCCATAGCCCTTGCCGATTCTTTTTCCCTTGCATCTCCTTGGGTTCGATCATCATCATTCCGGGTAAGTCTTCATCCTCTTCATCTCCTCATTTGGTTTTTGATGTTGGTCGAAGGTAAGATGTAGAGTGTGTGTGTGTTTGTGTTGGTTGCAGCCAGCCGAGAGGAGCAGCCATCATCGCCGTCCAGCTCGCCCAAATCTGTTGAAGCGGCCCAGCCGCACGCCAGGCGGGCAGCAGCTTCCGCGAGATCCACCGTCGCGAACCTCCGCACTCCATCGCTCTCCGGTGTCGCCCGAATCCGTTGAGCGGCCCTGCCGTCGCACGAATCGCCCAGATCTGTTGAAGCGCAACCCACCGCACACCATCGCTCGCCGCGGATCGTGCGAATCGCGCCAGCCGAGCGAGCGCGACGCCAGCGCCAGCGCGCCTTCGCCAAGCTGCTCGCCGCCGCGCGCCAGCCAGCGTCGCGTCGCTGTCGCCGCGCCAGCGCCGCGCGCCTTCGCCCGAGCGCTTCGCCGCCGCGCGCCGTCCCTGCGAGCATCCGTGTCGTGCCGTGCGCAGCGCGGCCAGCCAGCGAGTCCTGCCGTGCATCCGTGCCGTGCCGTGCGGCGCCCGACCCTGCCGTGCCGGTAGCGCGGCCAGCGCCCGCCTGCCGTGCCCGGCTCGCCAGACTCCAAGCTCGTGTCGCCGTGCCGCGTGAGTCCCCCGAGCCGAGCTTGCTGTTCTATTGTTGTTTAGACGTTTTAGATGCTGATTATTATTGGTTTGCTAGGTTCCCGCTCGCTAGCTCGGGATTGTTCCGCAGCTTAGGATTTGTGTGTAGAAGCCTCCCGACCAAGGTAAGGATTTCTTACCGGAGTTGTGTGGGCCCTGCGGTATATTTGTGATTGTTGTTTTGTATGCCTGTGTATGATTATTAGCATGTTTAGCCCTAGGTGCTCTGTTCTGAATTCCTGACTGGCATGAACTCTTGTATTGTTTCTCATGTTAGCCCATGCTAGGTTGTTCCATTCTAGCATGTTCGATATCTGTTCTTGCTTCGTAGTATCATGCTAGGTTCCTTGTATCTGTTGAGCACGTATTGGACTGCATTGATTGAATTATTATTATTGCTATGGTTTAGAGTTCAGGTAGGTAGCATCATCCGGGCCGGATGCATAACGTAACTTGCATCCCCGACAGGGACGTACGAGATGGTACTCCGTCCCCGATCCAGATTAGGGTTTAGCTAACCCTAACGGCCGCCCCAATCTTGGGTGAGGGTGGCAAATCGTTAATTGCCCCAACGGTCGGGATGATGACTTGGCATTGCCTCGTCCCGGCGATCGACACGTCCTCGGCGTGTTCGGCCGTAGCCCTTGATTGCCACTGTTAGGGCAAGGACCGCTTCTGGTGTAAGCCTACCACGACCGGTTCCTTAGCCTCGGTGCGGTGGTACAGTGACATAGTTCACGTGTCCGGTCTCACACCCCTATGTCGGTGACACCGATCCGGAGATTTAGTTAGGCATGGTGGTGAACACGGGCGGCTTGCCACTAGACCGCACCCCGAGTTTGCGGTAGCATGCGGTGCGCGCTTACGCTCATTACAGCGCCCATCGAGAGAGCTCCTCGGGATCTTGAGCGAGTGCACCTTTCGTATCGCCGATGAAAGCGGTGGGCGGGACTTGTTCCGTATAAGCGCGTTTAGTATGTTGTGGTATTTCCGGACTAAGACCACGAGTTGGCATCCGAGGTCCAAGTGTGGACTTAGCTATGTGCTCCGCTCTCGTGTTTGTACTCATAGCTTGCATACATTCTTCTAGATGATCATGTATATCGTATTGTACCCCGGTTGGGGATTCTTCTTTGGGTAATTCGTTACTCACCCTTATTCTGTGGTTTTCCACGGGTAATCAAGGCGGAGACAGGATGGTGAAGGGAAGGCTGTGATCATGGAATCCTGCTTTGTCATCTCTCGACTATTTTATTTTATCATGACTCTTGACTTTTTGTTATTTCCCCCAGAATGCATGTAGGCAGGCACAGAGCCCGGGATGTTTTCTTACGTTTTATGGATTCCAGCATATTTGTACTTGTGGATTGTTTTAATGGTTTAAATAAATCTCTGATCAGAGTATGCTTTTAGAAATGTATGTTTTGGTTGTTGAATGTTTCTGTTTTTACTTGGAATCCGAAATGTGTTTTTCATAATGTCTTCTATTTTCAATACATGCATTGGGGTAAAGGCCATTTAGAGCCCCTTTTGGGTCGGGTCTTTACACTACTCAAGGACTTTCTCCTTTTAGCCTAGGCCTAACTCATCTTGCGACTAGAAACTCCACACTCGGAACATCGCAAGGGAAACGGACCGACGAGGCTATCTCCAAAGATAATACTCGAGGCTGGCATCCATGGTGCAACTCAACCACCAAAGAAACTAGGGTTTTCTTCAAACCCCAAAGAACCAACAGCTTTCCAGCAAAAACTCAACTCTTAAACTGGCTGGCCTCCGCCCTTGCGGGGACAAACAACTTTTTGCTTGCTAACAACCCAAGGCAGGGACCCTCTCGCTGGGCTAACCACTGCGCTACTCTGATCAACTACACAACTCAAGAGCTACACTGACTACTCCTCAACGGGAAACGATTTCCCAGCAAGCGAACCTCTGAAGGGCAGCGAACATCACACATGCTCGCTGACTAGCTCAAACCCAAGGGCAACAACAACCAACTCTCTTGGAAGCAACACCCAAGGGGAAACCTCAATCGATTGGACCACCAATCCAGAACAAGCAGAACTTACTCAACCACCGAGGGAGGGGTCAACTCTCAAAACTTCCTGACTAGGAACAGGTCCTCAGGGCAACGCCCTCTTGCTCGAACCGAGCTAGCTCTTGAAACAACAAGAGAACCAAAACTTGGTCAACACCAAACACCAACTAGCCACCTCACCGGAACCAATCCGGACTCTACTCCAAACAAACACTAGCTTACTAGTCTACCAAATCTACAAGCAACTCACCCGAGGAACACTGCTTGGGTGACTGATCTCTGGAGAGGCTCTCCACAACCTAGGGATCCTCCGATCATCCTCCGACACACACGGTCGTCAAACGATCTAACAGACAACCGGCTACACGGCACAACCCTCTCCAAAGATCTCAACTACGCTGGCCAACTCCAATCGCTTGAAAACCAAAAGGACCGGAACGCTACTGCATCGCCATCCTCCTACTCCAACATTAGCCACAACAAACCTTCTGCCCAAGGTAAGGATCCGAACAACTCTCTTAGCCATGACGATCGAAACTACGCGGCTTTGCTACCACCGCTCTTGTTCAGTTCCAAACTGAACTCTAACCAGGCTAAGGTCCAACTAGCAAAACTTGCTTAAACAACAACCCGGCTACGAGCACGACATCCTTACAACCAAAGCTAGGGCACTTGCCAAGAACTAAAGTCTTGACACCTCAAAGACTGAGCACTGGTTCCTCAACACGAACCTCTCGTGGTTTCACAAACATAAACCACGGAACGAGTTACACAAAAGTACACCGGCGTGTACAGCTCCAACCAGATTCCTTAAGATCCAAAGCCAACAAGGATTTTCACACAGGGCAACTTTTGCCTCCAACAGAGCCACTACTAACCAGGGAGCAACAAGAGTTCAAACCCTCTCGGGCCAACTCACCACGAAAAGCCACATTGGCCAACTCACTCTTACAAGAGCACATTCATACCAAGCTAACATATCTCAAGCCAATGTGCCCACTAAACGTGCTTCGATCAGCCATCCAACTCATGGCTCTAACATTTGGATTAATCACGCATCCTTGATGCCAACACTACCCATACTAGGGTAACTCAGAGGGTAGCCGAATCATGCTACCAACAAACTGGCTCACAAGCTCACAAACAGGCGCGAGAACTCGAACGCGCTAGCTCTTAACAGCCTACAACATCCTTTGGTACCCAAATCTCGGTGACTCTGAAATGCTCCTATTTTCCCTCAAAAACCTCATACTTGTAGTCCTCTGACTACCACCTAGCTAGATCTCTTATTCAACCCAAACAGGTGCAACCTCAGGAAATGGGTACAAGACTAGCGGGGATGCTATACTCTCGGCGACCATGGAAACTCCTGCACAAAAGTGCCAACTGGCCTCAATCTAGGCCTCCTCTCAAAGCATGGTGCCAACAGGCACTACATCCTTTACAACACAAATCAGCCCTAAACGAGCTTTATACCCCATTGAAGAAAAGGAAGGTTACACTCCAATTGACGGGGCAATGGCACTCAGCACAAGAGTCCAAATACTCGAGCAGTCTAATCTCTAGCATCTCGCCTAACAGACATGCCACGGCCTACTCCTGCATCCCACTCGATGCTCAATAATAGCTCAGGCCAACTTCTGCATCCCACTCGATGCTCAACAAAAGCTCAGGCCAACTCCTAGGGTGGCAACAACTTGTTCCACAATTGGAACATCCAAACAAAAGAGTGCTCCCCTCTACTAGCCCGCTGAAATCCACAAACGGATTAAGCCCTGACAAGCAAACTCCACACTACCCCCTGGCTACGAGGGTACTAAAAGAACTGGTTGTAAAACGACAGCAGGCTTGCAAGGGGACAGGATGTCTCTACATCCTTCTCAAAAGCTACTAACACGGCAACTTGCCAATAGACCGGGTGTAACGACCCAGGTTTTTCATCCCGGTCTTCCAGGTATGCCCTAGGGGTAATTTGGTCGCGCCGTCAGGGCCGTTTGTGTCTTTTCCAGTTACTAAAATTATTGGACGGATTTATGTAGGTTTTTGGAAGGATTTGTGGTTTGGTTTGAGCAAGGTTTGATGCAAAAGTAAAAATAAAGGAAATTGTGCTGCAGCTGGGGTTTGAACCCGGGTCTCCTGGAAAGCTTGTGGGGTTGTGTGCCAATTGAGCCATTAGGTGCTCTTGTTGCTCTTCCTGCATCATCTTATGGTTAGCCTTGGATTTTGGAGTTTTGGTGCATTTGATTAAATGAAATAGAAATTAGGTTTATTCCATCTTCTTCTCCAAATCACCTCTTGGCCGCACAAGCTTTCCCTCTCCATAGCCCTTGCCGATTCTCCTTTCCCTTGCATCTCCCTTGGATCGTTCATCATCATTCCAGGTAGGTATCGATCTCCCTCTTCTTCTTCTCATCCGTTTGGTGTGCTGTTTGGCCAAGTGTGTTTGTGTTGATTGCGATCACCGAGAGAAGCCCGACCAAGAAGCAATCGTCGCGCGTCGGTGCGCCACTCGCCGCGCCGGTTCGCCTAGCGATCTTGCCGTTCGTCCAACCAGCCAGCTAGCCTTGTCGTCGGCGGCCAGTCCCATGCCCAGATCTGCCGGCGGCCTGCCACCGCGCCGGTCGCGCCAAAGAAGAGCCCAGATCGCCGTTCGTCCTCGCTGATCGCTCGCCACGCGCCGAGAGGCCCTCGCCCGGCACCGCGCGCCCGGCCTCGTCCGCGTCGCCCATCGCCGCCGCCAGCCGCGCGCTGCTCGAAGCGCTGCGCCCGCGCACGCCCGCTCGCTTCGCGCGCGCGTCGTCCCTGTCGTGCATCTGTGCGCCGTTGCCTTGCTTGCCGTGCGCACAGCCAGCGCGCCCAGCGCCCATCTGCCCAGCGCAGACGCGCGCCCAGCCGTGCCATCGCGCGGCGGCGCCCACCACTGCCGTGACAACTCGCCAAAGAACTCCAAGTTCGTGTCGCCGTGCGCGTGAGTGCCCCGAGCCGAGCTTGCTTGTTCTATTGTTTTTAGACGTTTTAGATGCTGATTATTATTGGTTTGCTAGGTTCTCGCTCGCTAGCTCGGGATTGTTCCGCAGCTTAGGATTTGTGTGTAGAAGCCTCCCGACCAAGGTAAGGATTTCTTACCGGAGTTGTGTGGGCCTGCGCGGTATATTTGTGATTGTTGTTTTGTATGCTGTGTATGATTATTAGCATGTTTAGCCCTAGGTGCTCTGTTCAATTCTGATCGCATGAACTCTTGTATTGTTTCTCATGTTAGCCCATGCTAGGTTGTTCCATTCGGCATGTTCGATATCTCTGTTCTTGCTTCGTAGTATCATGCTAGGTTCCTTGTATCTGTTGAGCACGTATTGGACCGCATTGAATGAATTGTTATTATTGCTATGGTTTAGAGTTCGGGTAGGTAGCATCATCCGGCCGGATGCATAACGTAACTTGCATCCCCGAGGAGGGGCGTGCGAGATGGTACTCGTCCCGATCCCGTTAGGGTTTAGCTAACCCTAACGGTGGCCTGCAATCTTGGGTGAGGGTGGCGGTCGTTAAATGCCCCAGCGGTCGGGATGATGACTTGGCATTGCCTCGTCCTCGGAAGTCGGCACGTCCTCGGCGTGTTCGGCCGTAGCCCTTGATTGCCACTGTTAGGGCAAGGACCGCTTCTGGTGTAAGCCTACCACGGCCGGTTCCTTAGCCTCGGTGTGCGGTGGTACAGTGACATAGTTCACGTGTCCGAGTCTCACACCCCTATGTCGCGTGACACCGATCCGGAGAATTAGTTAGGCATGGTGGTGAACTCAGGCGGCTTGCCACTAGACCCGGCACCCCGAGTTTGCGGTAGCATGCGGTGCGCGCTTACGCTCATTCAAATAGCGACCGGAGAGCTCCTCGGGATCTTGAGCGATGCACCTTTCGTATCGTCGATGAGACAGGTGAGGCCGGGACTTGTTCCGTATAGGGCGTATAGTGTGTTGTGGTATTTCCGGACTAAGACCCTGAGTTGGCATCCGAGGTCCAAGTGTGGACTTAGCTATGTGCTCCGCTCTATGTTTGTACTCATAGCTTGCATACATTCTTCTAGATGATCATGTATATCGTATTATACCCCGGTATGGGATTCTTACTGAGTAATTCGTTACTCACCCTTATTCTGTGGTTTTCCACAGGTAACCAAGGCGGGAGACAGGATGGCTGAAGGAGGAGCTGTGATCATGGAATCCTGCTGTCATCTCTGACCATTTTATTATATCATGACTCTTGACTTTTGTTATTTCCCACAGATGCATGTAGACGGGCACGGAGCCCTAGGATGTTTTCTTACGTTTTATGGATTCCAGCATATTTGTACTTGTGGAATGTTTAAATGGTTTAAATAAATCTCTGATCAGAGTATGCTTTTAGAAACGTATGTTTTGATTGTTGAATGTTTCTGTTTTTACTTGGGATCCAAAATTTATTTTTCATAATGTCTTTTATTTTGAATACATGCATTGGGGTAAAGGCCCATTTAGAGCCCCTTTTGGGTGGGTCTTCTGATTGGTATCGAGCTCGAGTCATAGATTCTGTAGGACCGACCTTTTGTTGTAGGTCATCCTTCCATGATCACCAGCACTCCGACAGTCATCAGGTACGCCTAGGTTTATTGTTTTAGAAAGAAAAAGGGTTAAGAATTTACAATACCTTTCATCTAGTGTATGCCTTGTTTGGTGTTGTGGAGTGGTGACAGTGAGTTTTGATTCGTTGTTGGTTTGGATGTAGATCGCCAAAGATGCGACCACCCGTCATCGGAGAGGAGGTTCGAGAGCGGTCGAGGTATCGAGATCGGATCTGAAATCGCTGCGGGGACATCGTCCCAAGCCGAGACTCGATGGCATTCCACCAGCAGCTCCTCTGTTACGCCTAGAGCGGGCGTTGAGGCGATCGAGCGCCGTGAGATCGCTCCTGGAGCGAGTTTGCTTGAGTCTATGAGGGCTTTTATGGTCGGCATGTTGAGTGACGAGAGGCGAGACCCGAGCCTTGTTGGCGTATGGCAGGGAAGAGTCCCGAGCCCAGATCGAGCGGTGACTCGATTGGTTCAAAGAGAGCTCGGTAGCACCTCCAGCTCCTCGAGGAGCAAGTAGCCCAGAGGCGATATGGCGGAGGGGTGCCGAGGAGTTGGGTAGGTGGTGAAGGATTTTGTGAAGTGGAAGCTGAGAGAAGTTTGATGCCACCGGTGATGCGTTAGCGGCGGCCAGTGGATTGCCCATTTGGAGTACACCTTCACGATCATGGTGTGCCCCGATATTCGAGAGGCCGAGGTGTGCGGCTCATGTGCTAGGAGGCACAAAGAGATGGTGGTGGGAGTCCACCTTGAGCGAGAGACCAGTGGGTCTCCACCCGCTACTTGGGAGTTCTTTAAGGCTGAGTTCAAGGTAAAGTTCATTAGTGATGAGGCTCAAGAGAAGATGGTGGAGCTCTTCCGAACTCGAAGCGAGGTTACGATTCCATTGAGGAATATGAGCGCAAGTTCTCGAGTATGGATATTTTGCTCCTCGCTTGATAGCCACCCCAGAGTGAAGATTCGGAAGTTCATATCCGGATTGAGGCGGTGTTTCTCGAGATGTCGGGGCTCGGGCCCACGACACTTATGCTAGGGCTGTCCATTAGCCACGATCTATAATGGGAAGTATCTGTTGAGCGGGTTGTTGCCGCTCTGTTCGGCGTCTGTCCCGTCCCAGGTGTGGGGCGAGAGAGAAGTTTGATTTTTCGGGGCGGCGGCGGCGCCGCCAAGGGCGATTCGAGCAGAGAGATCGGCGGAGAGCTCGGTCCGTTTCCATCCCCGACAGCGAGGAGGACCCGAGCGGGTTCCCGCTTGTGCTACTTGTGGGAAAGTCCACGCTGGAGCTTGTCGACCGGACCTAGATTGTGCTTCCGTTGTGGTAGAGAGGGGCACATGGCCCGTTTTTGTGATCGGCCAGCTATGGCGGCTCGGCCAGTAGCGGCCGGCGGTCGAGTGTTTGCTACGACCGTCGAGGCCGAGCGTCACGGATGCCGCTGTGGCGAGTGCACGCTTCTTGTTTTAGATCACTGCGCATTTGTCTTGTTTGATTACGGTTCTACGCATTTATTTGTATCTCGTGTTGTTTGGCCGAGCATGCTAAGTTAAGACTAGAGCCTCTAGGTTTCGAGTTATCTGTTGCAACTCTTTCGGGAGTTAATATGTTGGCTAGAGATAAGATTAGGGATGGCCGGATCGAGATATCCGAGAGTTACTTGTGGCTACGCTCATAGTTACGCCTATGAGCGGTTTTGATGTGATTCTTGGTATGGAGTGGTTAGTTTGCTAACCACGCGTTGATTGATCGCCACCGGAAAAAAGTAGTGTTCAGCCGCCAGTCGGCCTAGCTTTAAGTTTCGTGGAGTAGGGTGGAGTTTGCCCGCCGATAGTGTCATTGTGAAAGCTCGTCGTTTGCTAGCTCATGGAGCTTGGGGCTATCTAGCCAAGTTATGCGGGAGAGCCGCCCCTCGCTGTCTATTATTCGTACCCGATCGTGCGAGAGTTTGCGGATGTGTTTCTGAGGAGTTCTGGGGTTGCCCCAAGAGAGAGGTTGACTTCACAATTGAGCTCGAGCCGGGGACCCTCCTATCTCGAAGGCTCCGTATCGTATGGCACCAGTGAGTTAAAGGCGAAGATTCGATTGCAGGGGAGATGTTAGATCGAGGGTTCATCCGTCCGAGTGTGTCCCCGTGGGAGCACCGATTCTGTTTGTGAAAAAGAAGGATGGTTCTATGCGCTTATGTATTGATTACCGCGAGCTTAATAAGGTGACATGAAGAATAAGTATCCGTTGCCCGTATCAATGATTTGTTCGATCGGCTTCGAGGAGCTTCGTGTTCTCCAAGATAGATCGAGATCCGGTTACCATCGATTCTGCGGATCGGGGATGCCGACATTCCTAAGATAGCTTTCGAGTCTAGATATGGTCACTATGAGTTTGTGGTCATGTCGTTTGGATTGACCAATGCCCCAATGCGTTCATGGACATGATGGATAGGGTGTTCAAATCATTTTTGGACACCGTCATCGTGTTCATTGACGATATTCCGATTTATTCGAGGTCTAAAGAAGACCATGCAGAGCATCCGAGGCGAGTATTGGCGGCTTTGAGGGAAAACCAGCTTTATGCAAAGTTTTCCAAATGTGATTTACTGTTTGGAGCGGTGGCCTTCCTAGGCCACGTGGTTTCGAGAGATGGTATAGCCGTGGACCCCGCAAAGATTGAGGCCGTGAGTTCATGGGCCAAGCCGACTTCGCTGATTCTTAGAGATTCGCAGCTTTACAGGTTTGGCGAGTTACTACCGTCGATTCGTCAAGGACTTTTCTGCTATAGCCTCGCCCCTCACTCGTCGACGAGGAAGGGTGTCGAGTTTGTTTGGGACAAAGAGTGTGATGAGAGCTTTGCGAGTGCTCAAGCCCGGTTTGACTTCAAAGACTGGTGTTGGCGATCCGGAGGGGACAGTGGTTTCGTGGTCTCATGATGCTTCCAAGTTTGGATTAGGTTGTGTGTTGATGCGGCCGCGGGAAGGTCATTGCTGTATGCGGCCCGGTTTTTCATCCCGGTCTTCCAAGTATGCCCTAGGGGTATTTTGGTAATTTGGTTGGGCCGTCGGGCCGTTTATGTCTTTTTCCAGCTAAAAATTATTAGATGGTCTTATGTAAGTTTTGAGGCTTTGTGGTGGTGTTTGGGCATGGGGAGATGCAAAAGAAAATTAGGAGTTAAAGATGTGTTTGGTGGGTTTCAACCCAAGTGGTGCAGGAAGTCGGTGGGTGGTGTGGCCAGTTGAGCCACCAGTGTGTTCTTGTTACTCTTTCCGCGTCATATCTTAGTTACCCTTGGATCTTTGGAGTTTTGTGCATTTGGTTAAATGAAAAGAAATTAGGTTTTGTGTTTTCTTCCCCAAAACTCCATGGCGCCCAACCCTCTTCTCTCCCAAGCCCCTTGCCGTGATTTTCTTCCCTTGCGGCCCGAGCGCTGTTCCGGCCACCCAAGCGACCCACCCAGCGACCAGCCAGAGCAGCCGGTCGAGCGGCCAGCCAGATCGCACCAGCAAGCGGCAAGCGCCCAACAAAGAAGCGGGCGCCGCAGACGCCAGCGCCCAACAAAGACGCACCAGGCGCCCGAGCCGTCGCGGCCGCCAATGAGCGTCGCGGCACCGATCCAGCGCGTCGTCCGTCGCGTCGCGGCCGCCGCGCGCGCACCGCTTCGCCGCGCGCCAGCGCCTCCGCCATCGCCAGCCGAGCTCGCGTCTGCGTCGCGGCCCGCCGCGCCGTCGTCGCGCGCGCCCCGCGCCCCTCGCGTCTGCGCCGTGCCCGTCCGCGTGCCGTCCCAGCGCGTCCGTGCCTAGCGCGCCATCCGCGCCCAGCGCGCTGTCGTCAGCGCGCACCAGCGCCAGTGTGTGCGCATTTTGCGACCATCAGCGCCCATCCGCGCCCCAAAGAAGATCCCCGCCGTCTTTGCTGCCCGTCCGCGTGTCGGCCGCATCACGTGAGTTGCTCCCGAGCGAGCCCTATTTATTTTATCATATTTAAGCCTTTAGAGTGTGATTATCATTGTTTTTGTTAGGTTCTCGGTAGCTAGCTCGGGTTTGATCGCGACTTAGGATTTTGTGTGTAGTTGCCTCCCGGCGGTAAGGATTTCTTCACAGGGGTTGTGTGGACCTGCGATGTTCTATGTGATTGATGTTGTATGTTTGTTTGTGATTATCGGCATGTATAGTTTAGGTGCTCTGCTCTGCAATTCTCGATGGCATGACTTCGTATGTTGTTCTTTCATGTTAGTCCATGCTAGGTTGTTCCGTTACGGCATGCTCATATTCATTCTTTTACGTAGTACCATGCTAGGTCTCTCGTATTCTTTCGAGCACGTATTGGATTGTTTGCTGATTGTTAAGGCGAGTTATAATTCGGTAGATAGCATCATCCGGGCCCGATGCATAAAGTATCTTGCATCCATGGCAAGGACGTTCGAGAGCGAGTTCTCCGTCCTTGGACCCCGTGAGGATTAGCTATCCCAACCGTAGGCCACGCAATCTTGGGTGAGGTGGTAGTCTAAGCGATGCCCCAGCGGTCGGGATGATGACTTGGCAATGCCTAGTCCCCGGCGGCCGCACGTCCTCGGCGTGTTCGGTAGTAGCCCTTGATTGCCACTGTTAAGGTAAGGGCGGCTTCACGGTGTAAGCCTACCACGACCCGTTCCTTAGCCTCGGTGCGGTGGTACAGTGACATAGTTCACGTGTCCGTGTCTCACACCCTATGTCGGTGACACCGATCCGGAGATTTAGTTAGGCGTGGTATCCGGATATGGGCGACTTGCCACTAGACCCGCACCCCCATAGTCTGCAGTAGAAGCACGCGGTGCATCCTTACGCTCATTACTGGCGCCCGGCCAGGAGAGCTCCTCGGGATCTTGAGCTAGTGCACCTTTCGTGATCGGCGATGAGATAGGTGAGGCCGAGACTTATTTCTCGTATAGGGCGTATTGTGTGGTGTGATTTATTTCCTGACTAAGACCACGAGTTGGCATCCGAGGTCCAAGTGTGGACTTAAGCTATGTGCTCTATTCTGTGTTTATATTCATAGCTTGCATACACTCATCTAGATGACCATGTGCAACGTATTGTACCCGGTTGGGGATTCTTCTTGAGTAATTCGTTACTCACCCTTACTTATCTTTCGGGTAACCATGGCGCGAGGCAGATGGTCAAGGAGGAGCCTGTGATCATGGGAACTGCTTTGTCATCTCGACTTTTTTTATTTCTATGACTCTTGTCTTTTTATTTTCCCCAATGCATGTAGTCGGGCACGGAGCCCTAGGATGTTTTCTCGAATGTTTTTGTGGATTCTGCTTTATTGAATTTGAGGATGTTTCAAATGTTTTAAGAAATCTCTGATCAGTGTGTACGTTTTGGAAATGTATTTGCCTCAAAGCAGTGCTTGGAGACAGGGGACATGTTTGACAAAACTATCTTTATTTCTGATTGAACCTTGATTGTTTTGTTTTAATTGGGAATCCGAAAATTATTTGCATATTGTCCTTTACTTTGAATGCATGCATTGGGGTAAAGGCCTATTTAGAAACCCTTTTTGGGTCGGGTCTTTCTGATTGGTATCGAGCTCGAGTCATAGATTCTGTAGGACCGACCTTTTGTTGTAGGTCGTTTTCCCATGATCATCGACACTCAACGGTCATCAGTGCACGCTTAAGTTTCTTGTTTTAGAAAAGGGGTTAAGAATTTACAATACCTTTTATCTAGTGTATGCCTTGTTTTGTGTTGTGGAGCGGAGGCGAGCGAGTTACGACTCGTTGTTGGTTTGGGTTTAGAGCGCCATCATGCCAACTTCCCGCGATGTGTGATGTATGTTGTTGTGGCTTGTTGAGGTATCCGGATAGATTCGGATGCCGTTGGGACGTCGTCCCGAGGGAGCGAGCTTAGTCTCCCATTGGCCATTTGTGGCCAATTTCGCTTTCCCCTAGTGAGAGGGTGGAGGTGCTTTGTGCGGATCGCTAGTATGTTGATCGCACCCGCAGGAGCGGGACGCTTGGCATGTCCGACCGAGGAGTTTGGACCGATCGTGTTGATGTTGAGGCGCGTCCGGGGTTGTTAGGCCCGTTTGCGAGTTGGCCACCGGCGATTGAGTTGCCTAGTGGAGGGGGTAGAGGCTAGCGGCGCCTCAGTGAGACTCCTTGAGCAAAGTGTGCTCCAGCCATGAGAGATTTGATGGCGGTCTTTAGCTATCGAGAGCGGAGACCCAGCGCGCAGCTTTGTAGCGCGCGTAGTGAGGAGCCACGAACACGGATAGCCCAAATGCGACGAGTTTGTTTCAAAGATTTTTCCCCGGTAGCTCTTGTAGCCGGAGGTTCCGGGAGGGCATGATCAGCGAGTTTATGCCGATGAGGATGCTTGTGGAGCGAGTCCCCGTGTGGACTAGCCTGTGTAGCTCCGCTCAAGTGTTGATCTTGAGCCTTAGCAGATTGTTTGTTTGCCCGGTGAGTAGGCTGCGAGTTGGCGACCTTGAGGAGATTTTTGAGGCATCTTTGTGCTCCTGTAAAGTGTTGTTGTTTGCAGCTAGTAAGCAAGAACCCTGTGGTTAAGGGTGCAGTGAGCAGTGTTCCCTTCGGATTTGATCCGTTGGTGTTTTCCTCAGATGTTTGGTAGAGTTGAGCACTCTTCCTTTGGTGAGCTCCTGGAGTGGAGCTAGCTGATGCATGTTGAGAGAGCCGACCAGAGTTTTGTTGAGCATCATGTGGAGGTGCAGGGGTAAGCTGTGAGCCTTCGGTTTGATGAGATGCCGTAGGCATGGTTTTTGAGTTGGAGCCCTTGTATGCCTAGCCAGAGTTCTTGTCACTTGAGGTTGTGACCTTGTTGGCCCCATTGGTAGTAAGATGTGGTTTTGGTAGTAGTGGCACTTGAGGTGCATTGGTTGGTGTGCCGCTTTGGCACTAAGTCTGGTTCAGGCTTGAGTTTGGCTTGGGCATAGCAGATGGTTCTATGCCGTCCGGAGTTCAGCGCACTCCTTTAGCCTTGGATCCGTTTATGGTAGTGGCACCTGTTTAGGTCTTGCCAGAGGGCTAGTTCAGTGGTAGTCGATGGACTACAAGCGAAAGGATGCTCGAGAGGAGCCGGAGCCTCTTCCCAGTGTTTCTGGAGGTTGAGTCAGCAGGTTGCCGGTTGGCAAGTGTTGGTGCGCGTGAGTTTCGCGCTAGTGTTAAGGCCAAGAGTTTGCTTGTGGTTGGTAGTACGGTCAACTGCTTTCGAGTGCCTTTATCTGAGGAGAGTTGAGCATCTTAGATGCGAGTTTGGTCCAATGAGGAGGGACCATGAGTTGGATGCTTTTGAGGCGAGATGAGCTGATGCCTTGCGAGAGATTTTGGATGCCTTATGGGTAAGCACCCTTGGTAGAAGCTTGGTATAAAGTAAGTTCGGCTTGGCATGGTTATGCCTTGGTAAAGCAAGGTTGCCTCAGCTTTTAGCATCATGTGGAGTTGGAACTTTTGGTGTTCCTTCGGTTGGTGTTCAGTTGGAAACTGAACAAGTGCGGTGGTAGCAAAGCCGCGCAGTTTCGGATCGCCTTGGCTAAGAGAGTTGTTCGGATCCTTCCTTGGGTAAAAGTTATGTTGTGGCCGATGTTTGAGTAGGAGGATGATGCATTCTGTAGCGTTTTGGGTCCTCTGGGTTCCCAAGGAGTTGGTGTTGGCCAGCATAGTTGTGATGCTGGAAAATTGGAGTTGTTTGTTCCGGCAGTTGTCTGTTAGATCGTTTGCCGGCAGTGTGTGTATCGAGGTTTGTCGGAGAACCCTAGGTTGTGGAGAGCCTCTCCAGAGCTCAGTCAGGCCCAGGTAGTGAGTGTAGTTGGCCAGCTGGAGGCGTGTTGTTCGTAACCTCGGGTGAGTTGCTGGCAGATTTGGTAGGCTAGCAAGCTGGAGTTTGTTTGGAGTAGAGTCCGGATTGGTTCTGGGTGGTGGCAAGTTGGTGCTTGGTGTTGACCAAGGTGTGGTTTTTGAGTTGCTAGAAGTTAGCCTTGCTCGTGGGGGGCAAGTGGTTTTGCCACAGCGGATGTCTTTCTGTTTCCAGAGTTTGAGAGTTGCTTTTTTTTTTTTTGGTGTTTGGGGTGAGTCTTCTCTTGTTAGTGGTTGGCGGTCCAGTGCAGGTGGACCCCTTGTTGTTGCCTCTGGGAGAGTTGGATGTTGTGCTTAGCAGAGCAAGACAGCGAGCGGTTGTGAAGCTCTCTGTCCTTCTGATGTCTGCTTGTAAGGACCTGTTTCTCCTTGGGAGTTGTCAGGTTATTCCTTGGTCTTGGAATTGGTGGTAGTGGTGCTAGTAGGAGGAAAAGTTTGTTGGCTGCTTGGAAGCAGTTGTTTGTCCAGTTAAGCGGACTCGTGAGTGGTGTTCTGGAAGTTGTAGTAAGGGTTGTTCTGCCTCCTATGAGTGTTTGGCCTAGTTGGTTAAGGTTTTGAGTGTTGGCTTGGAAGCTGTTGCACCTTTGTAGTTGAAGGCCCCTTTGTTTCAGTTGTGGATGAGGTTGCACCTTTGTGGCTGGATTAGGATCTGGACCTATTGAGGGATCCTTGCTGGTTAGTGTAGCTTGCACTCTGCCAGCCATTGTTGGTATTCTTGTTCTTGGTAGTTGGTGTTGACCTGGTAGTGGAGTTCCGTTTATGAAGTTTCGGTGGGAAGGTGCATTAAGCCTAAGCTTGATTGTTAAGCCTGTATGTGTTATCGTTTGGACTTGTGAGATGTGTTTCATGTTTGAGGCAAGCTTCGTTCCGTTGCTTGCATGGAGGTAAGTTTGGTGGAGGGAGCCCTCCGGGGCCAGGTTTTTGGCAGGCTGACTTGTCCAGCCAGTGATTTGAGTCGAGCTAGAGATGAGTGGATTGCATAGCTATGCAAGTTTGTTGTTGTTTGAGCTTCCGAGTTCGTAGCACTCAAGTTGTTGGATTGTAAGTTTCCGTGTGGGAGCTGTCAGTTAGTTGAGGTTGTTGTGCTAGAATAGATTTTTTTTTTTTTTTTTTTTTTTTTTTTTGGTTTGATGGCTAGAGCTCGCACCTCGTTTAGTGTGCGATTGCCATTTCTATGGAGTAGAGTCATGTCGATTTCAGTTTGAGTTGTTGTCACCAGGTGTGGCAACAAAGGTTTGTTCTAGGCAAAGGTGCATGGATGAGCCGTGGTTCTAGAGAGCGTGGTTAAGAGGCTTATGAGCCGAGTGCGATTTCTGTAGTGTTTTCACCCTCGACCGATGGTCTTTTGGGAGGAGTGATCCAGAACCTTTGGAGCTTGTTGCGAGTTGGTGTTTCCGTGATTAGGCAGCGGAAGACTAGAGTGGTTTTATGAGGTTGCCTTTGGTTGCGGTTCTCGTGGTCGGTTCTTGTGGTTCCATTGAGGCATTGCAAGGTAAGTCTTGCGAGGATTCCAAAGTGCAGGAAAAGGTTGGTGGCCATCAATTTTGTTTTGGGTCTGAGTTCTTGCATTTGACCAGGGTGATGTGCGGGAGTTTAGAGCTAGTGTTGTTAGCTTCGCTCAGAGCGAGCGAGAAAATTACGCCGATGTTCGGCGTCGAGTTTTAGAGTTTGAGGTTGGACAATGCGTAGTTTAAAGTTGTGCCGTTGTGAGTTGTGTTGAGGTTTTGTAAGTGAGGGAAGTTGAGTCCCGGTTGTCGGTCCGTTTTGAGATTCTCGAGAAGATTGGCGAGTTGCTTATCGGTTAGCGATTCCTGTCATTGACAAATGCATGCAGATGTTTTGTATGTGAGGTTGGGGCGGTATGTGCCGGACCCCCTTTGCTTATTGAGGACGTTGAGCCTTTGCAATGGAGTGAGGGTTTGAGCTTGAGGGAAGCATGTGAGTATTCTGGTCTTGAGGCGAAGACGTTGCGCGGCCGTAAGATCCGTTTGGTAAAAGTTAAGTGGAGGAGTCGAGTTCGAGGGAGGCGCTCGTGAGCGGAAGGACGGGATGAGATTGCGATATCTTGAATCGTTTTGATCTTAAGGACTTTCGAGGACGAAAGTCATAAAAAGGAGGGAATATTGTAACGGCCCAGGTTTTCATCCCGGTCTTCCAAGTATGCCCTAGGGGTATTTTGGTAATTTGGTTGGGCCGTCAGGGCTGTTTATGTCTTTTTCCAGTTGCTAAAATTATTAGATGGTCTTATGTAAGTTTTTGAGGCTTTGTGGTGGTGTTTGGGCATGGGGAGATGCAAAAAGAAAATTAGGAGTTAAAGATGTGTTTGGTGGGTTTCGAACCCAAGTGGTGCAGGAAGTCGGTGGGTGGTGTGGCCAGTTGAGCCACCAGGTGTTCTTGTTACTCTTTCCGCGTCATATCTTAGTTACCCTTGGATCTTTGGAGTTTTGTGCATTTGGTTAAATGAAAAGAAATTAGGTTTTGTGTTTTCTTCCCCAAAACTCCATGGCGCCCAACCCTCTTCTCTCCCAAGCCCCTTGAAGTGATTTTCTTCCCTTGCGCCCCGGCGCCGTTTCGGCCACCTGCAAGCGACCCACCAAGCGACCCAGCCGAGCGGCCGGTCGAGCGGCCCAGCCAGATCGCACGCACAGCGGCCCCAGCGCCCAACAAAGAGCCGCCATGAGACGCCAGCGCGCACGCAAGAAGACGCAGCCCGAGCGCGTCGCGGCCGCCAGCCGAGCGTCGCGGCGTCGCGAAGATCTGCGCGTCCGTCGCGTCGCGGCCGCCGCCGCCGCGCTCGCACCGCTTCGCCGCGCGCGCCAGCGCCTCGCCATCGCCAGCCGAGCTCGCGTCTGCGTCGCGGCGAGCGCCCGTCGTCCGCGTCGCGCGCCGCGCGCGCCTCAGCGTCTGCGCCCGCGCCGTCCGCGTGCCATCAGCCAGCGTCCGTGCCTAGCGCGCCATCCGCGCCCAGCGCTGTCCGTCTGCGCGCGCAGCCAGCGCCAGTGTCGCGCCATTTGCCGCCCATCCGCGCCCAATGAGCCAGCCGTCTTTGCTGCCCGTCGCGTGTCGGTCCGCATCGCGTGAGTTGCTCCTTGAGCCGAGCCCTATTTATTTTATCATATTTAAGCCTTTAGAGTGTGATTATCATTGTTTTTGTTAGGTTCTCGTGCTAGCTAGCTCGGGTTTGATCGAAGCTTAGGATTTTGTGTGTAGTTGCCTCCCGGCCAAGTAAGGATTTCTTCTGCAGGGGTTGTGTGGACCTGCGATGTTCTATGTGATTGATGTTGTATGTTTGTTTGTGATTATCAGCATGTATAGTTTAGGTGCTCTGCTCTCAATTCTCGTACCGCATGACTTCGTATGTTGTTCTTTCATGTTAGTCCATGCTAGGTTGTTCCGTTCGGCATGCTCATATTCATTCTTTTACGTAGTACCATGTTAGGTCTGCTTTGTATTCTTTCGAGCACGTATTGGATTGTTTGCGATTGTTAAGGCGGAGTTATAATTCGGGTAGATAGCATCATCGGGCCCGATGCATAAAGTATCTTGCATCCATGGCAAGGACGTTGAGACAATTCTCCGTCCTTGGACCCCGTGAGGGATTAGCTATCCCAACCGGTAGGCCCCGCAATCTTGGGTGAGGGTGGTAGTCTAAACGATGCCCCAGCGGTCGGGATGATGACTTGGCAATGCCTAGTCCCGGCGGCCGCACGTCCTCGGCGTGTTCGGCAAAGAGCCCGCTGATTGCCACTGTTAAGGTAACGACGGCTTCTGGTGTAAGCCTACCACGACCGTTCCTTAGCCTCGAGTGCGGTGGTACAGTGACATAGTTCACGTGTCGAGTCTCACACCCTATGTCGGTGACACCGATCCGGATATTTAGTTAGGCGTGGTATCCGGATATGGGCGGCTTGCCACTAGACCCGGCACCCCAGTGCAGAAGAAGCGCGCGGTGCATCCTTACGCTCATTACAAGCGCCCGACCGAGAGCTCCTCGGGATCTTGAGCTAGTGCACCTTTCGTGCGATCGACGATGAGACGGTGAGGCCAAGACTTGTTTCTCGTATAGGGCGTATTGTATGGTGTGATTTATTTCCGGACTAAAACCCTGAGTTGGCATCCGAGGTCCAAGTGTGGACTTAAGCTATGTGCTCTATTCTGTGTTTATATTCATAGCTTGCATACACTCATCTAGATGACCATGTGCATCGTATTGTACCCCGGTTGGGGATTCTTACTGAGTAATTCGTTACTCACCCTTACTTATCTTTCAGGTAACCATGGCGCGAGGCAGGATGGCTGAAGGAGGAGCTGTGATCATGGGAACCTGCTGTCATCTCTGACTTTTTTTATTTCTATGACTCTTGTCTTTTTATTTTCCCCTGAATGCATGTAGTCGGGCACGGAGCCCTAGGATGTTTTCTGAATGTTTTTGTGGATTCCTGCTTTATTGAATTTGAGGATGTTTCAAATGTTTTAAGAAATCTCTGATCAGAGTGTACGTTTTGGAAATGTATTTGCCTCGAAACAGGTGCTTGGAGACAGGGACATGTTTCAGCAAACTATCTTTATTTCTGATTGAACCTTGATTGTTTTGTTTTAATTGGGAATCCGAAAATTATTTGCATATTGTCCTTTACTTTGAATGCATGCATTGGGGTAAAGGCAGAGGAGATGGTTAGAGTTGGTAAAGGATTATGACTGCGAGATTTTGTACCATCCGGGTAAAGCCAATGTAGTGGCCGATGCTTTGAGTAGAAAGACGTCGCACTCCGCAGCGTTGTTGAGTTCCCAGCCCAGTTTGCGGAGAGAGTTCGAGCGGGCCGAGGTTGCGATGTTGTTGGGTGAGGTTACCGCCAGATAGCTCGATTGACTGCTCAAATGTCGATTAGGCAACAGATTATAGACAGCCGGTTAGGTGACCCCGCACTTAAGAGATTGGTGACAGAGTTAGTCTTGACGGAGACTTTGACTTTGTATATTCACCAGATGTGGGTTGACTTATAGAGGCGGTTGTATGTTCCGACATTGCGGGATTGCGAGCGAGTTGCTCTCGAGGCCCACATTCCCCATTTGCTTGGCACCCCGGGGTACCAAGATGTATCGAGACCTTAAGCGCACCTTCCGGTGGATGGGAATGAAGAGAGATGTGGCGAGTTGTGTCGTAGGTGTCTCACTTGTCGCCAAGTGAAGGCACCCAGCGAGAGGCCACCGGTTTGTTCTTTGCCACTGAGTGTGCCCGATGGAAATGGGAAGAGATCTCCATGGACTTTATCTTTGGTTTGCCAAGGACTCAGAGGAAGTTCTCTCGGTTTGGGTGATAGTCGACCATTTGACCAATAGCGCACACTTCATTCCGGTAGAGACACTTATACCGTGGAGCAGTGGGCGCGATTGTTTTTGGAACAGATCATCCGTTATCATGGGGTGCCGGTGAAGATTGTGTCCGATCGTGACTCGCGGTTCACTTCTCGTTTCGAGAGCGCTCCGAAGGGTTTGGGAACAGAGCGATTTCAGCCAGACTTTTCACCCTCGAGACGGATGGTCGGTCGAGAGAGTGAATCAGATTCTCGAGGATATGTTGAGGGCTTGTGTGTTGGATTTCGAGCGATTGGGACCAGATGCTCAGTACTTGATGGAATTTGCCTATAACAACGATTACGATCGGCGGTTCGGATGGCTCCATTCGAGGCTTTGTATGGTAAGCGTTATCGGTCCCCCGTGTTGCAGGAAGAGAGGTTGGAGATAGACGAGTTTTGGGTCCCGAGTTATTCTGCAGCTTGACCAATGGTGCGGTCACGAGAAGATTAGAGCTCGTATGTTGACAAACGGAGCGAGCGAGAGAGAGTTACTGCCGATGTTCGTCGAGATTTGGAGTTTGAGGTTGGTCGGCATGTGTTCCTTAAGGTTGCTCCGATCACGAGGTGTTACGAGGTTTGGTAAGCGTGGGAAGTTGAGTCCCCGTTTTGTTGGTCCATTTGAGATCCTAGAGAGGATTGGCGAGAGTTGCTTACCGGTTAGCCCTACCTCCGCTCACTATCAGTGGTGCATAGTGTTTTTCATGTATCGATGTTGAGGCGGTATGTGCCGGACCCGTCGCACATTGTGGACTTTGAGCCTTTGCGGTGAATGAGGATTTGAACTTCGAGGAGAAGCTAGTGAGGATCCTTGCCTTTGAGACCAAGGCGTTGCGTGTCGCGAGATTCGTTTAGTAAAGGTTCGGTGGAAGAGTCGGGTTCCGAGGAAGCCACTTGGGAGCGGGAAGACGAGATGAGATTGCATTACCACTGAGCTATTTCAGTCTTAAGGACTTTCGAGGACGAAAGTCATAAAAAGGAGGAATATTGTAACGACCAGGGTTTTTCATCCCGTCTTCGGTATGCCCTAGGGGTAATTTGGTCGGGCCGTCGGGGGCCGTTTGTGTCTTTTCGATTACTAAAATTATTGGGCGGATTTATGTAGGTTTTAGAAGGATTTGTGGTTTGGTTTGAGCAAGGTTTGATGCAAAAGTAAAAATAAAGGAAATAGTCTTTGCAGTGGGTTTGAACCCGGGTCTCCTAGAAAGCTTGTGGGGTTGTGTGCCAATTGAGCCATTAGGTGCTCTTGTTGCTCTTCCTGCATCATCTTATGGTGTAACGACCCAGGTTTTCATCCCGGTCTTCCGTATGCCCTAGGGTATTTTAGTAATTTGGTGGGGCCGTCGGGACCGTTTATGTCTTTTTCGGTTGCTAAAATTATTGGATGGGTTTATGTAAGTTTTTGAGGCTTTGTGGATGTGTTTGGGCATGGGGAGATGCAAAAGGAAAATGGTGTGTTAAAAGTGTGTTTGGTGGGTTTCGAACCCAGGTGGTCTGAGAAGTCAGGTGGGTGGTGTGGCCAGTTGAGCTATTGAGAGTTCTTGTGGCTCTTTCTGCATCACATCTTAGTTAACCTTGGATTTTGGAGTTTTGGTGCATTTGGTTAAATGAAATAGAATTAGGTTATTCCATCTTCTTCTCCAAAACACCTCTTGGCCGCCCAAGCTCTCCATCTCCATAGCCTTGCTGATTCTTCATCCTTGCATCTCCTTGGGTTCGATCATCATCATTCCGGTAAGTCTTCGTCTTCTTCATCTTCTCATTTGGGTGTTTCTTTGGCCGAATGTAAGAAAAAGGGGTTTGTGTGTGTGTTGTGCGGCCCGGTAGGAGGTCCAAAGACCCGAGCTCGCTCGTCGCATCGGCCCGGCTCAAAATCATGGCGGCCCTATCGTCGCACGCCCAATCATCGGCCAGTGCGCGCTTCGCGCCGCTCGCCAAGAAGCCAGATCGCCCGTCGCTCGCCACGCCGGAGGTCCTCGCCAGCGCCAGCGCGTCCAGCCGATCGCTTCGCCACGCCCTCGCCGTGTCCGCTTGCCGAGCTGCTCGCCGCGCGCCTTCCGCCCGACGCGTTACCGCTGCGCGCGTCCCTGCCGCTGCTTTCGCCGTGTTCCGCATCGCCGCGCCCGGCGCCAGCGCCGCCGCCCGAGACGCTCGCTGCGCGCGACGTCTCTGCCGCTGTGCGGTGCGGTAGCGGCAGCATGGCCGCCGTCCTTCTTTGCCGCAGCGGCCGTCCGCGCCTGCGCCTTGGCCCTAGCGCGGCGGTAGCGCAGCCCGGTAGCGCGTCCTTGCCGTGCCCTGGTAGCGGCAAGGGTAGCGCGTCCTTGCCGTGCCCGGCGCCGCCAGCACCCCAAGCTCGTGTCGTCGCGCGCGTGTGAGTTCCCCTTGTAGAGCTTGCTGTTCTATTGTTGTTTAGATATTTTAGATGCTGATTATTGTTGGTTTGCTAGGTTCCCGCCGCTAGCTCGGGATTGTTCTGCAGACTTAGGATTTGTGTATAGAAGTCTTCCGACCAAGGTAAGGATTTCTTACCGAGGTTGTGTGGACCTGCGGTATATTTGTGATTGTTGTTTTGTATGCTGTGTATGTTTACTAGCATGTTTAGCCTAGGTGCTCTGTTCAAATTCTGGAGTGGCATGAACTCTTGTATTGTTTCTCATGTTAGCCCATGCTAGGTTGTTCTATTCTAGCATGTTCGATATCTGTTCTTGCTTCGTAGTATCATGCTAGGTTCCTTGTATCCGATGAGCACGTATTGGACCGCATTGATTGAATCGTTATTATTGTTAAGGTTTAGAATTGAGGTAGATAGAATCATCCGGGCCGATGCATAAAGTATCTTGCATCTATGGCAAGGACGTTCGAGAGCGATTCTCCGCCTTGGACCCAGTGAGGGATTAGCTATCCCAACCGGTAGGCCCCGCAATCTTGGGTGAGGGTGGCGGTATTAAATGCCCCAACGGTCGGGATGATGACTTGGCCTTGCCTCGTCCGGCGATCGACACGTCCTCGGCGTGTTCGGCCAGAGCCCTTGATTGCCACTGTTAGGGCAAGGACGCTTCTTCGGTGTAAGCCTACCACGGCCGGTTCCTTAGCCTCAAAGTGCGGTGAGTACAGTGACATAGTTCACGTGTCCGAGTCTCACACCCCTATGTCGGTGACACCGATCCGGAGATTTAGTTAGGCATGGTGATCGAACACGGGCGGCTTGCCACTAGACCCGGCACCCCGAGTTTGCGGTGAGCATGCGGTGCGCGCTTACGCTCATTACGGCGCCGATCGAGAGCTCCTCGGGATCTTGAGCCGGTGCACCTTTCGTGATCGGCGATGGCGGTGAGGCCGGACTTGTTCCCGTATAAGCGCGTATAGTGTGTTGTGGTATTTTTCCGGACTAAGACCACGAGATGGCATCCGAGGTCCTAGTGTGGGCTTAAGCTATGTGCTCTGTTCTGTGTTTGTTCTCATAGCTTGCATACAATCTTCTAGATGATCATGTATACCGCATTGTACCCCGGTTGGGGATTCTTACTGAGTAATTTGTTACTCACCCTTACTTATCTTTTAGGTAACCATGGCGCGAGGCAGGATGACTGAAGGAGGAGCTATGATCATGGAACCTGCTGTCAACTCTGATTATCTTATTTTAATTATCATGACTCTTCACTTTTTATTATTTCCCCTGAATGCATGTAGACGCGGGCACAGAGCCCGGGATGTTTTCTTACGTTTTATGGATTCCAAAGATATTTGTACTTGTGGATTGTTTTAATGGTTTAAATAAATCTCTGATCAGAGTATGCTTTTAGAAATGTATGTTTTGGTTGTTGAATGTTTCTGTTTTTACTTGGGATCCGAAATGTATTTTCCATGATGTCTTTTATTTTCACTACATGCATTGGGGTAAAGGCCCATTTAGAGCCCCTTTTGGGTCGGGTCTTTCTGATTGGTATCGAGCTCGAGTCATAGATTGTAACGACCTGTGTTTTTCTTCCCGGTCTTCCGGTATGCCCTAGGGGTAATTTGGTAATTTGGTCGGGCCGTCATGGTCGTTTGTGTCTTTTCAACTACTAAAATTATTGGATGGTTTTTGTAGGTTTTGGAGGGGTTTGTGGTTTGGTTTGA